>JBBPCY010072785.1:0-10770 GCA_037974405.1 Brachyalestes nurse
TGCAGCCAGTCTGCACAGTGCTGCATGTTCATACAACTGCTGTACTAAAACCCCCAAACACCACACACTCAGGAAACCGTACAAACTGTGGTTTTATGCTGTATTTGTTTAACTAATGAGAACTTGTTTGCCTGCGCTTTTAGACGGAAAATATGTACCATGAGCATCACATATAGCTTACAGTAAAAACTGGTAGACTCTTAAGCTGTTCTTTTTAAAGCATTGTAAACATTTCACAAGCTTGTGTGTATGTCTGTAAAGTAAATGGTTAGTAATGAGTCTTGTGTTTTGTGCCAACAGGGGGAGAAGTGACTGAATAATGGAGGTTATTACCTCAACATCCCTTGTTTTTTGTTTTTAATAAAGTCTTTTATTCCTCTTTTCATATTTTTCCACAAAAAAGCTGTTTTCTTTTTCTTTTTCTTAAAGGTTGGGAATTTTTGTTACTGGTGTCCCTGTGCTTATTTTATTTTTAAACCGTTTTATTTCAAAGGCTTAGAAGCTGCAGTGAAGTTTGAATCTCTCATTTTCTCTCTGGCTGGGCATTTTCACAAGTATGATTCTCTAATAAAAACAGGATCTGCTTGTTAATTGCTATGAGACTTTTATCTGATTGCTTGAAAACTGTTGCCCAGCAGTGCTGTGTTTTTATGGTTGAGTAAAATATGTTTTTGATGCATTTGCATTTTTTATTCTTATTCCTTAGAATTCAAAAGCCTCTTTTTGTATACATTTAAATGTATAAATAAATAAATGAGCTTAACTGAGCATAAAGTAAGGTTGTTTTTTGACGTAGTATATTTAGTATATTTAGGGTTTTTACTTTACATACGTTTTCAAGCAGGAAAGGTCATTAATCTGCGAAAACTTTAATTCTTCATATAGAAACACTATATAACATTGAAAACAGTAAAACATATGTTAATCAAACTGGACAAAAATGATGCTGGTGGTTAATTTGATATGTGCTCGTGGTTAAGCTTAGGTGATGCGGCTATGTCGTCTTAAATTTTTTACCCCAATTAAAAGAATAATTAGACAGTTGGGCCAAAGAGAAAAATGCCTCAAAGCAGGAGGAAAGCTGAGCTGAATTTGACATTGTTACCATTACTTGGCTCAACCCATTACACAAAATGCTCCACCCTTTGAAAATGAAGCACATTTGACTGATTTGCTGAATTCTTTTTAATATTTTCTTCAGTTTGCAAAATTTTTGGATGAATGTTGCAAAGAACTGGAGCTCTCCACAGCCGTGGTGTTACTAGTGATTAAAGCAAGCAATTTCCTCTGAGAACTATTATATTTGTGATCCCAAATCCTAGTTCTCCCTCTTGTGTTCTATTGCTGATGTCAAAGAGGTGTAGAACACTTCAGCTTCCGAAGTCATTATGACATCACAGTCATCAGCACCATTAAAAACTGCTGATCACTTTGGTCCTCATCAGACTAGCAGAAGAACAGTGAAGAGCAGATCGTTCAGTTAGATCAGACCTTCGAAAGTTGTGATGGACTGCAAACATAGACATGCTGATTTCAGCAATGATGAGCGGGATCTGGTAAGCTTCAGGACGAAACTGCAGTCAGCTATGAACCGGAACTTCTCACCAAGAGCTATGAGTTAAATTACTTTTCAAGAGGTTTAACATCAGAATAAGGATCTTTTCACACATGTTTCATGCTTTAAAGTGAAATCAGATCTAGTCAGTATTTTCGGTCAGTATTTACGGTGTCGTAGACTGCCGACATAATTTGAGAAACCAGAGGCCAGAAACCCTGCAGCAACCACCTTGAGAACCAACAATTAGTGGCAATGGAGCAGATAAAGGGGTGGATAAAAGACAAGCAACATAGGAGTGTGGGTCATATCTGATATCATGGATCTATGGTGAAGTATTAATGAGCAAACTCTATTCATTTAAATGTGGCCAAAAACATTATTAAAGCGTACTGAGAAATAAGGGATGCATGAAAACAAAAGAAAAGCTGAATGCAGGGTTTGGATGAGGGCATGGATATGTGGGTGGATGTGGCCCAAGGTTCCATGAGAAGTTTCACCTAATTTGGTCACTGTATTGAGACTGTGTTTCATCTCCTGAAATGTATAGAAGAGAATGGGGGAAAAAGGGATGAGCGATTATCAAGGAAAGGATGAGTGCTGGTCATAACCAAATACTTTGGTGTGTTGAGAGAGTTGGCCTGAGGTATTACACAAAGCTTGATGGATTTCAAACAAAGCATTTACGAGCAGGACGATCTGAAAGTTGAATAATTCACTAGTTAACACAAATAGTGGTTTGGAGTTGTTCTCTATACTGAGCATGTTACTGCACGTAATAGAAATCAGTATTCGATGAGCAATATTGATGTATATAGTGATATTGCACAGGATAAGACTATTTGACATAAGATATTACACATAATGAGGATAAAAAGTGTGCAGAACAGACATTTAAAAATGTCAAGTAAAATGTAAAGTTTTTAGAGGATACTTTTAAGTAACATTACATCATGCTGATAAACTTTGTCTTACAGGGACATGTGTGTAAGAAGCCTACACGACTACACCATGTCTTTAAACCAGAACCCCAGCAAATGGAAAAGGCCTACAGAACAGAAGCTGTGGCCAAGGCTAGGATGCTGATCTCTACGAAAACTCGAGAGACGTTCAGCAGTAAAGTCATTTCCTCGGTGCAGAATGAGCTCGGAGGAAGAGAAAATGTGAAGGATCATGGGAATGTAACCTGGCCACCTGTGAAGTGTCTGCATGGCGTGAAATCGGCTCATCTTTCAACACCCATTCATGGAAAGCAGCATCTCTGTTCTTGCTCTCACTCCATGAGCCCTGCCCCACCCGTTACCAGACGCAGTAGAACGGGAAACAGGCGCTGTGTTAAGGGCCTGAGGCCCAAAAAGGAGCAGAGGGTGGAATCTCACGTGGATCAGGAGATCCACAAAGTGGTGAAGTTGTACGTATGTGGAGAAACGTCTGATGATTCAGAAACTGACAGCACTGCTGAAAGCCTCCACACCCCTTTTGAGCGCTATGTGCCATCAACACAGAGGACCCCTGCGCCCCCATCAAACCCTATTAAATCCAGGGCTACTGTGGCAAGATTGAGAAGGTTCCGCCCCCTGATCCAGTAAAACAAAGCTGGCAGAGGTGCAGGTCAGTGTCAAATCAACATTATAGTCAGTAATTGGACATTTGCACAAGTGAAGTTGATTTCTCTCGCCATGAGCCCTCTTACTCCATGAGCCCAGCTTCACCAGTTACCATACACAGTAGAATGGGAAACAGGCACTGTGTTAGGGGCCTGAGGCCCAAAAAGCAGCAGGCCTGCTTTTCGTTTGACTTTGATGACTTTTTCATGAGCGACCCGATGCAGAGTGTGGAATCTCACGTGGCTCAGGAAATCCACAAAGCACAAAGTGGTGAAGCTGTACGTATGCAGAGAAACATCTGATGATTCAGAAACTATACAGAGGACCCCTACACCTGACCCTAATAAATCCAGGACTACTGTGGCAAGATTGAGAAGCTTCCGCACCCTGATCCAGTAAAACAAAGCTGCCAGAGGTGCAGGTCAGTGTCAAATCAACACTATAGTCAGTATTTGGACATTTGCACAAGTGAAGTTGATTTCTCTTTCCAGAACATTGGAGCAGAAAACCAAACTTTTGAATGGTGTCTGTTTGGTGTCATTGTAGATAAATTTGCACCGCAGAGAGACATCAGTCACAGGCGTCATTACCAAATTTAGGTACAAGGGGTAAAGTGACACAGTGTGAAGTGTTTGATTTGTAACATTTGTGTAGTAATATTTTTCTAACGTTTTCTCCATTGCAATCTGAATACGAGCTGTTATTTCTAGTCATTTTGTCTGGTCTGGACTGTGGAGACTGGATTGGTTTGTTTGTTTTTTTGTGAGTCATTAAACAAGGATACATGCTGCACATTTTAACCTGAAGACTGGGTAGCAAAAGTAGATCTGCCTAACTTACTCACTGTGGAACAAGAGAGGAGAGACAAATGAAGGGATATACTAATGATTTTACTGTAAAATGACTGATAAGTGCAGAAAAAAAACAGAAGACGTGAGAACAGAAGAGCTCTCTTTAGCCATTATGTTCTGGCATCAGAAAAGGAGTGACAGTACAGCCATGACCATGATCGGCTACAGCTATGCCACAAGTGGTCAAACCCATACACATGGATTTAAAGAGCAGTTCAAACTGACCAGACAGAGAACCGAGGAATGAGCTCTGATCATTTCTCATGTCCTTCACTCTGATTCTGCTGTTTATTACTGTGCAGCTAAAAAACACAACACTGCATGTTCATACTGTACTAAGTACTGTACTAAAACCTCTAACACCAAACACTCAGGAAACTGTACGAACTGTAGCACAAGACTACAAACTTCGACTACAAATGTGTTTTAGAATATAATAGAAAAGAACATCTTTATTGTCATTACCAGTGTTGTGCCAGTTCACGCTGAAAAATAACTAGTTCAAAATACAGTTCATTCAAATAAAAATGAACTAGTTCACGTTCATAGTTTATTTAAAAAATTTTTGAACGAAGTTCACAGCTCAAAAATGAACCAGTTCACTTTAATTATTATTTTTTGCACACAGTTTAAATGCCAGGATAGAACAGATACATTTCCTACAAGAAAATGGTTTATAATGTTTTAATTACATATTTAAGTATTAAATCATATATGAACAAGTAAAAAGAAAGTTTTATTCTAGGCCAGTTGTTGTCTACTTGTATGCCGTGGCCCCCCAGTGGCCCAGTTTGGTAGTGCTAGGGGCAGTAATACCTACATTTTTGTTTTGGTCTTATTTTCATTTGACCAAATAATTATTTGATAAATATTGTTAAATTAATGACAATATCAGTATAAAATAAGAATGTATATTTATGTATTATATTATTTGTACACATTTAATGACAATGCAAATTGTGGGACTAATAAATGAGTTAGCATGAGCTAAATCCCAGTAGACAGCAGTGTGGTTATATTGAACCAGAGGTTATTTTTTGAATCGTTAGGCAGGGTAGAGGAGGAGGAGGATCGATCTCACAGCCTGTTGTGTATAAGCCACCATCTTCCAGTCCACGTCACCTTCTGTCTGTGCTGAGAAGGACTCATGGAGAAGGTTAATGTAAACACACTGTTAATATTTATATCCTTATGTCCAAATCTGGGCGTGTGTGAGTACTTTCTTGTTTCATTTTAAGGCCATAAATTACTGTTTTCCTTTTCAGTTTGTATAAACGCTACAACTGTCTTTAAGGACCTTTTTGAATTTGCAACTTGTCCACACAGGTGAGATGGCCACTGTGCAGGTGCTCCAGCCGACAGCCCCTGTGACGGCTCTTCCAGGAGATAATGCTACTTTTCATTGTAGCTTGGCTGCTGGGTTTGGCATGAACGGCTACACCATGGCATGGTACAGGCAGGCCTCTGGTGGAGCTCCTGTGGAGTTCCTCATGACGGAGTATGGAAAGGCCACAGAGAAACTGAATGTTCAACTAGCCTCAAACAAGATCCACTTGCTTGTATCAGACCTGAATCTCCAGGACAGCGGCACATATTTTTGTGCAGCAAGTCACTGTGAAGCAAGCGCTGGATTCAGTCTTACAAGAAGCTGCAGGAAACACCTGCTAAGGACCACCGAAAGTCTTTTATAGTCGAGATGATTTTTTTTTTTACCAGGATCAGACTTCAGATTTTTGGACAGTGTCAAGTGAGTTTTAATTGAAGTCTGTGTTTAAGAAAGAAACGGTGTCTAAAAAGGTCTAATTTTTTAAATAAATACTTTACAGAAGGGCAGCATCCTGAAGGCTTCATGACACATAAGCCTGTTATGACAAATGACGTGATCAAGCCTTAACAGTAGAGGCTTCCTTCACTCAGTTCCACACAGGGAGCTGCTTTTAAAAAAATCATTGTCATGTAGCTTTAAGAATGCTGCTGTTTGATAAAGTGTACCCATTTCATGCAAACAATGGAAGCTCTTTACACCTTTCATTAATATATTTTAATTTGATTTTCTTTCACATTTCATGAATATACAGCCTCATTGTGACCAGATGAGCTGGTGTACAGTAAAGTTACCCATGAGGTCTACTCTGCACTGATGTCAGCACCTAAACAGAGTCTCCGTCATGACTGTTATGGGACGGCCCTCATTACTCTGCGAGAGGATCACCGACAACCAGAAAGAAAAGCTGATGAACTGTTTCCAAATGAGACCTTCTCAAAAGTGCTCCGTGGGATGCTGGACAGAATGGGACTTTTAGTTGTGACTTTAGTTTTTCTTCTGACAATAATATGTAAGTTTATGCATGTATATATATATACATATACACTTTTTTCTGTTTTTATTTATTGATTTAACTTTGCAGGCCAGGATAAATCAGCTAAACTCCTATAAAAATAATAGCTGAATATAATGCAAAATAATTATAGTAATGTTTGCTATTAAGATTTTTGACATTTTACCATTTTACTTATCTAAAACAGATCCATCCAGCGGAGTCACCATTGTTCAGGAACCCAAATTGCTGCATGTCAACCAGAGTTTATCTGTGACACTGCACTGCAAGCACGATGACACTAACCAGTACAGGATGTCCTGGTACAGACAAACAGGAGACAGCGTGGTTCTGGATCTGATAGCTTTTTCAATAGGCCAAAAGAATGCAGACATTGAGCCACCATTTGATAAAGCTGATAAATATCAAATGAAGCGGCCAGAGCTGACGGAAGGCACGCTGCAGATCGAGAAGCTGGAGCCTGCAGACTCTGCTGTATATTTCTGTGCCACAAGTATTACACAGTGACTCACAGCAGTTTAACAGTTAGTCAATAACCTCAATATCACCATATAAACACTGCAATGGAAGCATGAAGCGCACCTGGACTTGTGGTTGACACTTAGAGGTGCTCCTGAGCAGAAGACGAATAAGGAAAATATGTACACATGTATATACATACACACACATACACACATACACATACATACACACACACCAAAACGTCAGACCCCACCACTCTTATCCTTCCTCAGCTGCATTGTTTATGTATTTCACCTTAAGAGTCATATCTGTCTACACACTTGATCTCATCCCCCTGAAGTCACCCACTCAGGCCCACTGGTCCTGAATAATTAGTGATTCGTAAATATATACTGACCTCTGGTAATTTACTAATACAGTCTCTGTGATGGTCTGTCCACTTCATGTCTTATGGTTGATATACACTGTATGATTCTGGCCTGTCCCAGACGGAAGATGATAATCGTGAAACATTTGTGTTGATTTCTTTGGTCGTAACTAAGCCATGGTCCTCTGTCATACTGTGAGGGAGGTTCAAAGACAGCCGACATCACGGTGACCCAAGATTATTTTCTATGATAATTTTGTGACAAAAATTTAGGACAACCGTCCCACCATGGGTTGCTGGAAACATTATAACTTTTCAAAATCATTCGCTTTGTCTCCCCCCACTTTTTTATTGAGATATGTAAAGGGCTGGAAACTGTCCTTTACATATCTCTTATATACCTGGTAACTGTCATGAAAGTTATACCAGGTATATAACATTTCTGAGTTATGCAGCAGGGTTCATTAATAATTTCGTCAGTCATTTATACAGTGTATATTTAAGTGATGTACCATAAGGCCTTTTAAGATGTTTTAATCAATATTTCATGTGTTAGGAGCACAGAGAAGTTATTAAATGATAAACATGTTATAATTATCTTTTTACAGTCACTGCTTGATAGGTTATCTGCTTTTAAGATCTGATCACACACCATTTTCAACAAAACAGCATACTGAATGTTATAGCTCTCTCAGTTATTATGAACATGCTGAACACATGTAACTGCTTCATTTTTACAGCTTTCTATAAGGCGAAACTTTATAGAACTTTATAGTCACAGGGGGCAGGATCATAGCACAATCATTGTATATGTGCTTTCTATGAACAGAAACATATAGTAGTATACAGTCAAAGTGAATGAAATGAGATGCATTTTACTTTGTTATTGTTTTTATTATTTTTTAAATGTAGCTTTGTCTTTGTTAAGTTAAAATATTTATTTCCAGATGACAAATATTTTTGCTTTTAACTGATGTAATTTCATGACACCTGTTGACAAAATAAACGTAATTAAAACCAGTGTTTCCATTTTTTTTGTGTAAATTTAATACAAAAAGTGAAATGTTTGCATATACTGTATGTGCCAAAATTTGCATCCTCATTTATTTAAAATGAATTTTACATCTTTCATATGATCACAAAACACATGAAACGTGCCATGACTTTTGTACTGGCCACAGCTCAGTGATGTAATTTCCTGTTACCATCAATGAAGAGAAGAAGCAGCGACTAGACTGTCTGATTGTCTCTACATATCATGGGGCTCTTGTGCGCTGGGTTAGTTGTGATCTTCATTATGAGTAAGATATTTTTTGACAGTTCTCTAATAATGCAATGTTAAACAAAGATCAATATGAAGCTGAGGTTCTTCATTATAATGAATCAGGGAAGAACAACTTTTTTCTCTTACAGAATCTTCCACTGGATTACTTATAACTCAGAATCCCACTTTGGTCATGAAGGACCAGGGGGGATCAGTGAAAATGAGTTGTGTGCATAACGACAGCACCTATTACTACATATACTGGTACAGGCAGAGGAGCCTGGGTGAACTGGACCTCATTGCCTTATCAGTTGGAAAAGACATGGTTCAGATAGTTCCACCGTTCAATGAGAGCAAATACATAATGACCCGTCCTGAGGTGAAAAACACCACTTTGCGGATAGAAGGTCTGGAGCCTGAAGACACAGCTGCATACTTCTGTGCTTCCAGTCGAGCACAGTGCGTCAGTGGAGCTGTGCAGCTGAACAACAACCTCGATACTCGCCCCACCGAGGAGGAGCTACACGCAGAATCATAGCAAACTGCACTTTACAGTACATGCTCTGTTCATTTGCACACTTCATTTGCATACTCCTATAAAAAAAACTCAGATCTGTTCCTTCGTCAGTGATGTAACCCGAATTTCAATCACATGGTTTTCTGCAATTAATCGCGATTAATCATATTGTTTAAATAATTCAGTCAAGTATTATTAGTATAATATAAGGCAAGTATTGCACACCTTTATTATTAAAGTACTGAAATATATGAACATTTGGTTTTCAAATACTTTAAACAAATAAGGAGTTCTTTAACAGCAATGTTCCCCTTAACACAGTTACACAGTTAAGATTTATCTCTTGTAAAACCTTTACTTAAACATTCATGTAATCGAATCAAATATTAAACCAAAGCTATTTGCCACTGCAGGGCATTCATGTTTTATCTAGTTTGTAATAGAAAAACAAGTTACCCTCAGAGTCCACAGCATTATAGCAGCTGCAAAGGGGGACCAACTACAAATGAAAGAATGCAGTGTCAGAGTCCCTGACGGTGTAATGGCCAGGCGTCTTAATACTTTTGTCCTAATAGAGTATGTTAACTTTTGGGAATTTGTATTTTCCATCATAAGAATGTACATGTTTTTAGACATAAGTTTCTTCTGAAATCAAGAATATCATGGGGAATATAATCTGCCCTCTCTTTGCTGCTTTATTCTTCTTGGAAGACTTTACACCATGGTTGGAACATTGCTGTGAAGATTTGATCATGTTCAGCCACAGTAGGGCATAGATGGAGAGCTGTGTGTGTGACTGTATATGTGACAAATAAAGAACCTTGAATCTTGATGTTGGTTCTTGTTTGCTGGTTTTTGTCTTGTCTTTAGTATATTTCATCTCATTTACATTATGTTAGACTGTATTACATTTTAAATGAGTAACTTAAATGTTATATCTATCAGTATGACTGCATGCAACAAATAAAATGGAGCTCTTGACTGCATGTAAAAGAAACATTTCTGTACTTGCAAACCCCCTGGCAATTTCAAAAACACATAACAGCATACATGAACTCACTCTTAGTGCACCCACTTGAGTGCAAGTAAACACCTTTATAGCAGAGCTGTTTGGTTTGATATGATATAACCCCAGCTCTGTACAGTGGATTAAAGATCATATGCTGACCTCTGCAGGATGAAAGTAGGAACTAAACTACACTACACACCACATACACTGTTGTATAGACATAATTAAACTCAGTCATTTGTCCTGTTCTCATTATAAACTATAGGAATGAGCATACATGAGTAATCATTTATCAACAGACATGAGTATTCAGCTGTACTGCAGCTGTCAGTATCCAAATTATGGAAATCCATCAGTAATAACATGTTTAGTTAGGCAGAAAAGGACTCTATGGAATACTGTGATACACATTTTCAGCTATTTACAGGCACACTCTTATCTGGAAGCAAAAGATAAATCCTGATGTCATTCAGATTAATGATGAGCAAAGTTTAGAACTGTACTGCATTGGGATTTTACAATCTTGGTGTGTGTTTTAAGTGCCATGCACATCAGATTGGAGAAATTAACGATGGTCTCTTTGGATGAGACCACATTAGTTTAAATTAGTGGTGGGCATAGAATCTAGATTAATCTAGATTAATCTCACTGTAATCTTGGAGTTAATTTAGATTAATCTAGATTAAAATGGCTCATTTGAATTCTGCCGAAGGCATTCAGAATGTGTGCTACCCAAATAATGACTAAAAGTAAGTCTTTGAGAACGGCTTTCTCAAGCCAGGTGGCGCATTAGTCCAGG
>JBBPCY010072787.1:0-10769 GCA_037974405.1 Brachyalestes nurse
AGAGTCACACTCTCTCGCAC
Source organism: Brachyalestes nurse (assembly GCA_037974405.1). Classification (NCBI taxonomy): domain Eukaryota; kingdom Metazoa; phylum Chordata; class Actinopteri; order Characiformes; family Alestidae; genus Brachyalestes; species Brachyalestes nurse. The sequence continues at coordinate 21 of JBBPCY010072787.1, forward strand.
TTTCTCTCTCTCTCTCTCTCACACACACACACACACACACACACACACACACACACACACACACACACACACACAGTGGCTCCGCCAAGCCTCATTCAGGCAGCACCTCTTCACAATAACAGCCTCAATAATGGAGCCAAGTCTCAACAGCACTTACCAATCTGCCTCTCTCCCACACACTTTACAGTCAAAACACACGCACACACACACACACACACACACACACACACACACACACACACGGTCTAGACTCTAGACAGGCTCTTACCATCACTGGATAGTAGAGCTGCACTATTGCATCCTACATAATAACAGAGGAACACCTACTGCACTGATAAGGATCTTCTATCCAGGCTCTGTTCATGTGGCGACCCCGAGGTCAGACAAGCTCTCGGCCGACCCACTGAGTGTGTGACAATAGCAACAGTGTGTAGCACCTGGTCAAATAACATTTATTACACAGCTAATATTGTACATTAAAACAAATGGAGGAGACATAGACGTTGAGCATCACATCCACTAGAGGGCGAGACTGTCATCATCAGAACATTATGAGCTCTTCGTGACGCTCATCTGCGGCTAGGACAGACTGGGGACCTACCTAGAGGCTGACATTCAACCCATCAATCCAACCGTCCATCCATCCAACCATTCATCCAACCATTCATTCAACCATCCAACCTTCAATTCCACCATTCATTTAACTTTCTACTCAACCATCCATCTAAACTTCCATCCAACCATTCAACCATCCATCCAAGCATCCGACCATCCATCCAAACTTCTATCCAACCAACTATGCAACCATGCTTCCATTCAAACATCAACCCAATTATCCATCCCACTTTCCTTACAATCATTCATCCAACCAATATTCAGAGTTGATTTGAGATTAAATGGTTAACTGTAGAAAAATGTACATTCTGGACAGTGGAGGTGAATAGAACCAGACGTCTCCAACACAAATACATCCTTTTTTTCTCTATTGCCCCCTAGTGAAGCTCCATGTGTTTATATGGATGTACATGGTTAGTAAAACAGTGAATCTGAAGCACATCACTTTTCTTTCCCTAAATGAAGCATTTCACACCAAACCGCTTGGAATGACTTTGTTAATGTTTTACTATAAACTGAAAATACAACCCTGCACGAGTCTCTCAGTGTGTCTATAAGCGTACACAGATGGGATAGACGCCCTGCCTGCGTTAGTGAAACCCTTGTAGGTGATTTTTCTCACTACACTGAATATTTTGAATGGAAATACAGTAATCCCTCAGTTTTACGCGGATTCAGTCACACGCAGATTTTTTTTGAGAACGCGGATTTTTTTTTTTGTGCGGAAATATCCACAATAATGCGGAAACTGCAAATATCATCCGCCTTTTTTGCATTTTTGAGGCAATAAATATATTTTTTCAGGATGTTTTCACACAAGGGGAGCCGTTCACCTTTGTCCATCGACCTTCCGAGTTGCAGATCTCGGCGGGGAAAGCAGTAGATCTCCAGGAGACCTTTCCAACGAGCCCTCATTTGTATTTTTAGCCCGAGTAGATCAGGTTTCATTCTCCGAAAACCGGGTGTCCCAATACTTTTGTCACACAACCTTCCGAGCTGCATATCTCAGTGTGGAATTTAAATTAAAAGACGGATTTACCTTGAAAAGAGGCGAATACGGGTTTACCTTTACATTTTCTTTAAGGGTAACACATTAAACTGAGTTTAAAATGAAATCTGGGAGCATGCTTGGGGGCATATTTAGGATTTACACTATAAAAATAGGCATTTTTAAGCATTTTTTTTACCACGACATGGTTTTTCCACTATACGCAGGTGCTCTTGGAATGTAACCCCCGCGAAAAGCGAGGGATTACTGTATATACACAGGGGCTCCTCAAGTTTCGACAGAGATCCGTTCCATCATCAGTGATGTAAGTGATGTAGCTGGGCAGTATGACCAAAATTTATCACTGTTTTTTTTTCTAAATTATACCAGTTTCCCAGTATAGGATTTTTTTTTTTTTAACGATTAGAACTCCAGCGGCACTTCGTGTCGGAAACGCAGCTTTCATAACTGGTTGTCGCATAGCAAAACAACTCCAATGCCGTAATTTTAAAAACATGTAAAAATACCACTAGTGGCGATTTGAAGACGGCGTTGCGCACATGCGCAACTAAACAACAAAAACGCCAAAATTTTACTATTATTTAGGTGATATAAACAAAATACAAGTATTGTAAATCCGGGGGCTCTTTTAGGAGAGTTCCTGTGCGGAAAGAGAGGGACAGAAGGTGGGGACAGACTCAGAGCACACAGGAGTGGAGCTCTTCCATTCGCTAACGTCTGCCATGCGCTGGAGCTGAAATAGGGAGTGTTAGAATGTTTAGACTCGGTAGAAGTAACTAAATTTTAACTAACTTTGTATGGCTTGCTGTGTTCTATTTTTGGAATGGGGTCCATGTGAAGTACTCTGAGCTGCACTCTGATCCATGGTATCTGTTTAAATAAAGTTATTTCTTGCATAAAATATTTTTTGCTAATGTGTCCACTTTGTCAGACCAAATGCTATGTATGTCCGTGCTGTGACCTGAAGAGCTAACCACTAAAGGCTAAACACATGCATGTTTCTTCGTCATGCTAAGATAAAGTGCACTTTTGGGATTACTTGGCCGTTAGTTCTGACTTTCTTTGTTAACTCAGGATCCCGTTGATATACAGAATCATACACATTTAATCAATCAGATGACCTAAAAGGCAGGCATATTAATATTACTGTATATGAAAGTATTTTTGAGAAATTGCATGCACTAAAAAGCTAAAAATAAGAACTTACGCAAAAACGCACTCCCTAAAACTAATATTTTACACCCTATAATCCACACACTGTTTATCTGACATGTCTCGACTCTCACACGGAACTTTCAGCACTCGCTCAAATGAACTGTTCCCTTCCCCTAGCGGTGCAGCAGTGAAAAGGGTCCCCCTTAAACAGTATCCAGCTCTGCCACTTTCCGAACATTGTTAAGGCTATTTAAACTGGTATTGCGGTGTAAGAAAAATTCATATCATAACAATAATAAAAACTGGTTTTCGGTATGAACCAATGTAACGCTCAGCATTATTTGACCGGAATTTTGGTGTAAATCAAAACACACCATAGCCTTAGTTTATAACCTTTCCTAACACAGCTGTAAAATCTATAAACACAACTAAGAAAAAACTGACAAAAAAATGAGTTTAGAAGCCATGATAAAGACCAGATCCTCCAGATAAGCATACTCCCTCACTCATACGGCACATTATTGCGTGTTCTTCCGCCTCGCATCACTATAGTTCGCCCATGTGAGCACTGTAAACTCGAAGAGTGTAGAGACCCTCGTAACTCGAGGACCCCTGTATGACATATCTTGGTATAAAAAAAGAAGAAACACTCTGGAAGAGCAAAATTTTGGTCAAGAGTAAAGCTTGATATTGTCCTACTTCTCAAAAAGCTGTAAGTTCTGTTAATCTGAGTTTTGGTGGTCTACCAGGTCTCACATAGTAAGTAGATGTCTTTTTTCTATTTTAATCATTTACTGAATTCCAGTTTTCAAAAAACTTTCATTTACTGTCATTTGAAATTGCCCCTTCCTTATGCAATCTTTTAGACATTTATGTCGGTTATTTTGTATACAAAATACTCAAAACATTGTGGACACCTGCTCATCCAGTTGTATGCTGGTATAACAGTGAATGTGTCACCCTTTTCTGCTGGCTCAGTGGCTGTCTTATGTGCACATGTGCTTACCATAGTTGTGTTAGCATGGTCTGTAGAAAACTCAGTGCTGTGTTTAGCTCTGCTATGCGGCATGCGGGCAGAAGCAAGCTGAATCCTTCACCCAGCAGTGCCTCCTCAGACTGGCACAGGGAAGCACTGGTTTGCCACAGCTCCGCTGTACCCTCCAGGTATGCAGACAGGGGGAGCCAGAGCGCTGTCCTGCGGGTTGGCTCCGTCGTCTTCAGGTAGAACTCCCGGGCAGTATGTGTGAAGGTAAGAGACAGTTTAGATGCCAACGGTGCGAGGTCCAGACCATGCTCACTGAACAGCAGCAACATTGCCAGCTGTCCACGCCATTGCAGGGCACAGAGAGTGGGAGACACTGCCCCAGGTGCCAGCGCGTTCAGCAGGTCACATGCTCGTCCAGCTGCATCCTCCAGATCGCCACAGTGTGCCAACACCAGGAACAGCAACAAAAAGTGATGTAGCCCTAATTCCGATAACTCTGCCATGCGTCGGGCATGGAATTTAGAATAGATCCTGCCGAGAGAGAGAGAGAGAGAGATATTAAAGAGGACAGATTCCAAGCACGCTATTCAGATGGCATACGAGGCCCGGACATCACAAAAAATGCGGAGGCTATCTGTGGTTTCCGGCAACAATTATTAGTTCGGTTCTCAGAAAAAATCTGCGAGAGGCCTGAAGCCGCAACTGGTGAACCGCATGCACACATGCATACACCGCAGAACAGCACACAAATCAATATATCCCACCCGCAACCCCTATATCAGAACCCTCCATCATTACCCCAAAACACACCCAAACAGCTTCAGCAAATACGCATTTTGGTAGCTGTTGCGAACATTAGTGTCTTTAAAGTGGCACATAATGAAAGAAGCCCCACTTCAACATGATGCACTGTATTTTAACTCATTTACTGTTTTTCAGTCCTATTGTGTTTACACCTGAAATTATTTTTAAATGGGTGTTTAAAACAGGCTACTAATACAATGCTGCTTGAGTACTGGCTGTACCCCAAAGTATTAAATAGCATACAGAATGTGACTACCATGATTTTCTTCAGTACACCTATATCACATGGACAACAAATATTTCAGTAAGCAACCAGAGCTCTCTACCCATCCTGCATCCTATAATGTAAAACAGAAAAAACTAGCAACAGTTGCTAATGGCTGGAGAGCTTGTTCGTGTTCCCCACATGACAGAATTTACCGGTCTCTAACAACATAATATTTTCTCAATAATCAATTCACATCAGTCTACCTAACCTCTCAGTGGGGATACTGTACGATCACCAACATCAATACATTTCCTGGCTAGTTTTTATTAAACATCCACAGGTGTTCTAAAAGCTTGCGGATAGCTGGATAATCCGGGCTCATTTCTTAAAAGCAAGACCAAAAGCATGAAACAGTCGGAACATTTGCTTTCACTGTGACTATTAAGACATTCTTTTATTAACTGAAAAATATGCAGTGGAGAGGTTTTATAAAAAAAATATGCCGCTAGAACATTGTAGCATAATCAAAGCTAATGCAGAGACAGTTGCTACTCCTTAATTACAGGCACATAGAACACTACTTACTGTTCATCCTAAATGCAGAACATGCAGAAACCAGGCTTGAGAAGCTTCAGTAAAAATGCTTTTTTTTGGCATGCTGAATGGGACCTTTTTTAGGAAGGGAAAGCTGTTTTCATTTTACATTTTTAATTGGACTTTTTGGAGGGAAAGGGAGTTCCTTCCATTTTACATTTCGAAAGGTGAGCTCTAAGAAATTTCTACTCAACATTCATGTTTTTGTTGTTCAGTGAAATAATTTATTGTTCAATAAAGGAATTAAGCACTGCTAAAAAGTTTCACTCAAATCATGATTTTAATTGTATCATTTTGCTTGCATATCTGTTTATGACAAAATAAAATGTTTATATTTATGATTGTAATTATCCAAAATGTTCAGTTAATTCCCATGGAAATGTTCCAATTTGGAATATTTCCAAAATTCCCAAACTAAAGTTTCCATGGAAAGTTTCTCAAAATGTTCGCCCCTATGTAACCCAATCATGGTGGAACATTTGAATACTTTTTATACAAAAAAGTTGAATAGCAAAAATAGTTTAAATGTCCATCACTAAACCCAAACAGGACAACTCAGTTTTGGTTCCGCCTACCTGGGTCCAATGCACGTTTGGGACGGAATAAATCTGTATAATGACTTCCCTCTGTTAGGAATATGCTCAGACATACAACAGACATGAAGGCTAATTAGCTAGTGTGCATGGCAGTTAATTCGCCTTAACGAAGGTTTTCTAGCCACTGTGAAGTAGGCGCTGGCAGAAACCAGGCTGGGTCAGGCCAAGCACAAACAAGCACAAGCACAAGCACATATATATATTAATAAGCCCAGCAGGGAATGTGTGTTCAGGCTCTGGGAATCTGTAGCATCTGTTCATCAGGAAAAAAGCTGTCCACAATAAACAGAAGGCCAAACAAACAGGCAGAAAATGAAAAAAAAAAAAACAGAGAAGTGTTCCCACACCTTGGTTAACATCAAATTCAAGGACCTTTCAAGGACTTTCCAGGACCAATCTCCTCAAATTCAAGGACCACATGTGCCAGCATTTACCTACTGCTACCGCTGAATATGTTATCAATAAACAATTTTAGATGCAAATAAAATACTGTGAATGGCATAGAAGTTGTTGGGACAAAATCAATGCAAGAAAGCAGACTGAAAGTAGCCTACATGCATGTCAATAATATTCACAGCCAACATTCATATCCACAATGCATGGATATGTCCACAATCTGAAAGTTGAGCCCTATTAGTTCCCTTTGGGAATTTTTTCGCTGGAAAAATGGGAATAACGAACAGATGACAGGGCGGAGCAAAAAACTGTGAACAAGCACGCTATTCGAGATCCGTCCCGACGTGTCAAAATTGGAATGGTGTCTCTCTCAAAAGCCCTGGGAGGAGTAGCGGGCCAAAAAACAGGTGAACGGAATAAAAATAAAGATGATATAAAAACTTAAGAAGAACAGTAGTGTGCTTGCTCTGCAGGCGGCTACGCATACGTTACGCTGACTACATACAGGAAACAAGAATGTAGTGCAGAAATTCTACAGAACAACAAACAAACTTTTACAAATTAAAAGTCAATATAGGCATAATTTTAAACAAACTTGTGGTGGCAAAATAACACGTTGACAGCTGTCGTCATCCATAAAAGGTCGGTCTTGAAATTCTGAGCGATCTCACGCACGAGGCGCTGGAAGGGCCGCTTGCGGATCAGCAGTTGCGTGGATTTTTGGTAACGGCGGATCTCTCTCAGAGCCACGGTGCCGGGCCTGTAATGGTGCGGTTTCTTCACGCCACCGGTGGCCGCCTTCGTGGCCAGCTGCTGATTTGAGGGCGGTCTGCTTTGTTCTTGCTGTGGTAGCCACAAGAAAAATAGTGAAAATAACAGTAAAATATATAGACTAGGGCTGTTAAAAATAACGTGTTAACTATTTGCGTTAATTTATTTTCTATAACGCTTTAAAATAAATTGTTTGGGCGATTAATTTGAAAATTAAACGCCCCTCTGCACTGCGTGGAGGGGGCTAGATGCGAGATGCGTGTCTCTCAGGCTCATTGCGTGAGATCTGGCAGCCTTGCTTTCTTGCAGCTGCGCACGCAGAGCTCACCACTACTGTTCCATGCGCACACACACGCACCAACAACCGTCTCATACCAACGTTTGCATGCGTTTTGCCTAGTGCTTACAGTAATCTATTATTGGCTGACGGGGCTGTGATTGGAATACGGGACTGGAGCTTCATCCATGAGTGGCCCTGTCAATGTGCCAGACATACACAGACATACACCCACTCTCACAAGACAAGGTGGCTTGAGGGTGAGGTACCCTACGCGCTACCTGCCCTCCCCTCCCTCCACCCTAACGCTAACAGTTCCCCCAGGACATGAAGGGCCCCCGAGGTGTCAGCTGGCGTCAGGCCAGTCCCCCCAGGGTGTGACGTCCCAGGCAAAACGCAAACGCCCCCAGTGCGCCCGTGGAGCGAGCCCCGTCCTGGCACCAGGGCACAGAATCCGCACCACCAGGGCCAGCACCCATTGCCTGGGGCGACGGGCAGCCCCACGTGCAGCCGCTGGGCAGCCCCACGTGCAGCCGCTGGGCAGCCCCACGTGCAGCCGCTGGGCAGCCCCATGTGCAGCCCACATTGGCCCCTCCGCCCCGCCATGTCAGAACCGACCCACAGCTCGGCAACCACAACCCACCAGCCCCACGGGACCACCAAAGGTCTGCAGCCCCCAAGCCCCCCGCCGCTCAAGGGCGCACAAGACGGCAAAGTCACGAACCCCCACTATGTTGTGTTCAATTACAGGAGACCAGAGAGAATTACAATTTGACAGCTGGTCACTGGAGGAGGCAGACATTCTCTCCATACTAATATAACCCAACACCAGACACCTGTAGTGACTAATATTACCACTGTTTTTGGATTTCCGATTCATGAGAATAGTTTTTTTGGTGACGTACAGGGCTGTGAGGACCGTAAGTGCTGAGTTCCCCTCCAAATCAACATTGCTTGAAGGGGACATATTATACCTCTTTTTGAACAAGTTATAATAGGTCTGTGGGTTATACAAAACATGTTCACTCTCACATAGAGATCTCACCAGCTCTATTCTTGACAGTTTCAGTCCCTTTCAAAATGAGCCGTTTCAGGTTTCTGTGACTTTGCATGCAAATAAGCTGTTGCTAGCCACACCCCACCCACCCCATACTTACGCTGCGCGTTTACCACATGTGAAAATGGCAGAAAACAGGAGGCGCTATCCAGCCCTATCTGTTCAACCCCGAGTCAGACCCAGAGCAAGATGAACACAACGCTTCATGTGTGACTTTGTCTTTGCCTGTAGCCAAAGTGCTCAGGGTCTTATGAGTGCTCGCCTAACCAGCAGACAAAAACGCCGGATCTTCAACTAATCTAGTGGGTGGGGGCTCAACAGGTGAGGTGTGGTTCTATGCAAATTTTCTTATCCTGACATCAGGATAAGGGAGCAGTCCAAACGGCTCTTACAAGAATGCTTTCTGACACAAAAATCAGCAGTAGAGACCCAAATGGAAATACAAAAAGTGAGTTTTGCATAATATGTCCCCTTTAAGTCTCGTAACATGCATAGTTTCAGGGAAGCAGAAAAATGATTCCCTAAACATTATAAGGCTTTGCATACCCTCTGCACCCCCACATGGCATGCATGTAGTCATCTGGTGTGTTACTTGTGCAGTGAGAGCAGATGTTAGAACTTACGAGAGCCATCTTGAACCTCCTTTGCCCTTTATAATGTGTTCTATGAAGAGTTTTATACTGTACAAGTTGTAGGTTGGTGTTTTTTGTCATTCTAAAAGTGTTTAAGCATATTTGTGCCCAGATATTCTGATCTAGTTTAGCGGAAAAATCAATTTCCGATTTTGAGGTTGGAAGTGAAATTGAACTGTCTCTGTTTGACAATGTTCTATATATTTTCAATAGTAATTTAGGGGTGGAGAGATTTATAACTCGGATTACTCTAATGTGTAATTGCAAGTTTTTTTCCCTTATTTTTATATTTTGCCTGTATTGAGGATTTAAGTTGTTGATATTCTAAAAACGTACCACTATGAATAGTGTACTGTGATATGAGTTCTTGAAATGGAACAAAATTTCCATCTTGAATAATGTGCTCCAGGTACCTTATGCTTTTGTCTTTCCATGATGTGAAATTTATAATTCAGTAGGATGTCAGGATTTTTCAGATGGGTGTACGTTTTCTAGATAGGAACATTAATGAACCCCCAACCCCCCATTCAAACAACACAGGTTCAGATTCAAACTTTATTTGAAATACAGCTCCCTTTTCTAATTGAGCGAAACAAATGTAATAACAAATGGTGCAATTTCACCATTGTGGGAGAAATAAAGCACATACTGAAGTTATAAACAAGAATAATCATGTCTCCACAAAAAAGGCTGCGAAAATTAACCATTTCCCAGTCAGAAAAAAACTAGTCTCACACTTGAATTTGCAGCTGATGAGTCAGCCTCTGCTGGAGGCATCTCATTGGTGCAATACCTCGGCGTGCCCCCCAGTTTGGGAACCACTGGCATAGGGTAAGCGATGACTTTGTTATTTTTGAGAAAGTCCAAAAATAAGATGTATTGATGTTAATGCTTCGGAGCTGATAAATGGCAAATCGGACATATCTGTGTTCTCACAGAACATTTGTTCCACATTTAGCCATAGTCTAACGGGCTGGGGTTAATCCATTTCAAAACATATTATAATCTATTGGCAATTAAGTAATAATAAAAATTTGGCAGGTCTAAACCTCCATAGCCTTTTGGCTTATGTAGGGTTTAAACTAGTGGCTTATCTTTCTATAAGAATTTAGAGATGTGTAAGTCTAAGGCAGTGATTGTCAACTGGTGGCCCACGGGCCACATACGGCCCTCCAGAGCTTTCCATCCAGCCCCCCCGATAGAAAATGAATGGACATCTATGAAGTGAGACGGCTAAATTCTGCACTTGGCCGCGGAAGTGTTCTGAGAGTGGGAGTTCTCCTTATATTAAAATTTCCCTGATCTCCCTGATTCCCTGGCCACTTCCACCGCTTGAGATCCTCCTCTATTACATTAAGAAGTGGAGAGTAGTTTAATTTAAGAAGTGTAGAGTAGTTTAGTTTAAGTCTGAGAGCCTGGGGGAGATATTTATACCTAAAAATGTGATATTTCCTGATTGTAGTTTGTTAGTAGAGGTGTTCTGAAAAACGCAATTTATAGGCAAGACAGTGGATTGAATACTCAGAATTTATCTATGATTGAGACTGAGACAAAGAGGATTGGGAGTTCTGCAGATTCGAACCTCAGCTCTCTGACTGCAGGACCAACGCCCTAACCACTAGGCTATTAAGCCTGCAGCTGCAGTTTGAT
>JBBPCY010072788.1:0-10768 GCA_037974405.1 Brachyalestes nurse
CTGTCGATTTGGCAATACTGACTCAAGTGACTCAAGTGACTCATGGATCCGGATCAGTTTAGTGAGTGACTCAGAGGAAGCCGAATCCTAAAAAGGATCCGAGTATTACAGCTCTAGTGTGTGCGTGCGTGCAGGCGGTTGGAGAGTGAGAGGTCGGGAGACAGAGATGTCACTGATTCAGGTTTTTAAGAGCGTGAGTGGTGGCCAAAACAGCAACTCGATTATTACAAAGAAGTTTAATAAAAGAAAATGTTTGAGCTCAATCAGTCCAGTGTCTGTTTAACTGGCGGGTCACTACAGTATAAAGTATTTTGTTTTTTTGCGGGTTAGTACAATCACCGGGGGCGTGTGCATAGGAGGCAGGAGGGAACACTTCTCTGTCTGTTCAGCCATACGTAAGGTATAATTGATTGATCGCAAGTGGTGTTTAGGGCAGAATAGATCAGATAGATAAAATAGATTTTCTGCGTATGGCGTGTGAAGACAGTCAGATGTCCATTGCGTGAGAGTTGTCAGCCCTGATTACATATATAATGTAAACGCAATTACATGGACAAGAAGATGCTTTTCTGTTGTTTTTTACCTTATATTCAATAAATTCATTTTTAACCATGTTAATGTAATGCAAGAGTAATGTAAATAAAATTCAAATAATTCTTTTTATTCTTTCTGTGCAGCCCAGTAAGAAATGATCAATGGCCTGGTGGTTAGGGACCCCTGTTTTATCTTACTTTCACTGATGACAACTGCAAACCCACCTGCATTAACTGTTCATGTTGAACAGCCTTTTCAGCCTTTAATATTTTCGTATTTCCTTAGGAATGGAAGATTATAAGCAGGACATTTGTCCCTTATTGTATGTCCCCATCTCAGCGGTAATCTTTTCTCAACTGAAGATGATGAGGATAATTATTGTGACTTATTCTGAAATATTCCAGATCTAAAACAGAAATATCCCTGCCCTAAAATGCATCATATTTCCATATCTTGTTTTTGTGGTAGGAGTTTTCTCTGCAACTGCCAATTGGTCTGGCATCTTCTTGTGGACCACTGATGAGGATCTGGGTAAGAATCAGCTCTTGGACTCATTGTTTAAATTACATTTGACAAGTTTTGTTTTTGTTGTTTTTCTGAGCCTCTCTGAAACATTATTTTTTCTTTCATTTATACCTACAGCAGTACTGCAGAGAGGTGGACCGAACCAAGAAGGTGTTTGCATCCTTGTACATTCAGTGATTGTCTAACAACACAAAGGTTCCAGTTGTTATTTTGATTATACACTGCTGTGGATTGATCTTGTCTGCTTGAATAGTAAAGTTGACGAATGTTTCTCACATGATTCCTGCAGATGGTGGAGGTGAGGCTCCAGCACAAGGCCACCTACAGCGTACTGGAGAGTGAGCACCGGTGGCTGCTTGTCAACAAGTTCTGTGTAAAATGACGTTCTGTACTTTTTTAACAACTCTCTCATTGCATTTACTGCTGCCGCCCCAGTATTTCACCTGTGTCACTGCTGTGGCATGCATCAAGGTAAGACTCCACTCTCACTAGGATTTCAAAGCTTTTGGAAACAACTGGTTCCATTCTGATTTCATTTTCATCAAAACGTCCTTTGTTCATTCAGTGCGTCGGGTCATCCATCAGAGAGGCTCAGTTCTCCAGTTCTCGGGCTCTTCAGTTCAGGATGTTCTCCTGGTTAGTATATGTTCCTTTCTTTTTAGAGTTACACATTATTGGAGTTTATTACACTTTAAACATTTTCATCATATCTATATGTTTATTTGCAGAAAACCAAGGTGGCCATAACGTTCAAGGGCGTTTCCAGTGCCATGACTCCAATGACTCTCAGACCCTTGAGGCACCAGCTTCCTTCACCTTTTCGTCCAAACCAAGAAGACCACCCCCTGGATTTTAAACAGCAGCAGGACACCACTTTATTACTTTATTATACTATACCATACCATACTATACTATACTATACTATACTATACTATATTATACTATGCTATACAATACTATGCTGTAATGTATGATAATATACTATACTATACTATAATATACTATTTTTTATTTCATTATTGTAGTAATGGTTTCTGTACATCCATATATTATCATTTTCTGTGTGTGCGTGTGTGTGTGTGAGAGTGTTTTTCAGGTATAGCTGATATTCTGCCCCAAATTGTTTGACCTACGGAGCGCAGATGTGGGGAGTCATGTCAACTCATCACCAGAATGAAGCACTTGAAGATCTCTCTCTCTCACACACACACCCCAGCAGTCAAGGTTCATTTCCTGAAACAAAACAACAAAATTTCATTTAACCATGTTTATAGTATCTCCTTTGTATCTTTCAGTCTCTTGGTCCTCCATGCAGGAACCCAGTGCAGCTTTGCCTTTGGATTAGAGTCTCCCAGCAGCAGAGGGACCTGAACTTCATGAAGACATGCTGGATTAGACAACTGTTTGATCTTCTTAACATCAGAGGATCAGAGGATAAAGGTCTACGGAAACCTCAACTGGAATGTATTACAATTCTCATCAACAGACATGAACGGCGCCAGAGGGAAAAACTGAAATGTTAATTATGCACATCATCATCTGTGCAGTCACCATGTTATGGTGTCCAGTACCCCGTTTAATGTGTAAAGCTAAATAAATCTTGTGAATGTCAAAAATATGAAAGTAACTTCACTATTTCATTTGGAAAGTGTATATTACTTTAGATTCCATCACATTTTCAAAAAACACTTTTCACAGATTACAAAACTTCCATTATCATTTTTTCTGGACACCAATAAAGGCAGACGTTACCTGTAAACAGTGGTCTATTTTTGTGCCACACAGCTTTTCATTTTCACTTCAGTGAAACACAGATAAGAATATGTTGGAGTGATGGGAGAAAGTAATAATTTACCAAAGCACAAATTTGTTAAAGTAAGAACTTAGCAAGAAGAGCTCAAGCATGTTTTAGAACTGAACATGCTGAAGCGATCATTATCAGAAATGCACACAATATGAACTGTTTTTGTGCCATGTGTGTAAATACTGAGAACCCATCCTACATAATTCAACTTTCACCAAAGAAAAAAAAATCCGGCATCTGGTTTTGCCATTTTACAATCAACTATATTTTCTCTAGGCCTAGAAAATGGCTTGTAGGAAGTTCCCAGAACTGTCGAAACTTAATAAATTGCGATGATTACAAAATATGTTTTGTACATATTTACAAGCCTGATTACTTTCATGCTTGATTACTTTCATGGTATTCATTACTGACTAATATTTAAAAAAAAAGCCCAGATAAAGATTTTGATTATTTTATTAAAAAAGAAGCAACAGAATGGCACTGATTGGGGCATCAACAGGGAATAGGACACAATGGTCATCTATCTGGATGCTAACAATGCTTGGCACAAAAACTAAATATGGTAACAGCTTGCAACTTCATTTCTAAGTGCCAGCCCTTACCCTGAGAGACAGAAAGGCTGATGTGAGGAGAGCAGCAGCTCATGGCTTTAAATGAAGTATAGAAAGTCAAGACTTTGGTCATTGAGTCAATTCAACCATGTTCATTCTTCACACTGATCGAATACTACAAATGTGGAATGAGGATTAAAGTTAAAAGGCCATTTATTTCTCTACTGAATGATGTGATCCCATTAGAAAAATAATCAACACAAAATGAAAGGTTAGCTTTTTTTTTTTCTTGGTCTGTGCTCGATCATATCAGCCTTTCTGGTGACAAAATCTTATTCCCTTTAAATTTCAGCCCTCAATCTAGTGCTTCTATTATGGCTATTACAACAAAAAGCAGGTCTTCTTACATCAGCAACCAAACAAATACATTCAGTTTACAAAAAAGAAAAAAAAGTACAGTCCAGCCTGCAGGAAAACCTGGATGGATAATTTTGGTTTTTACACAAGCTTTTAAATGCAAATCCCTTCTTTAACAATGAGCCACAAAACATGAGCTAGACATATATTTAAAAAAAACTCTTCTAAATGAAATAGTGCTAAATAATATTACTTCATATAAGTTATGTTAGACCTATTTTCTTATGATTCTCATATTGTTATATAATGGGTAGAATAACATGGTTTTAGTGGGTTAAAATAAAAAAGTGCATTAAATGCCAAAGGGATGGAAGGCTGAATTCACTCAAGGGTCACAGGGCATAGTTTGAGGAGTCAGGTCCACACGGTTAAATTGAACTGGACACAGTGCAAGTAGCAGGTTCTGCAAATGTACAAACTGGTATTTCTGGACGCAAACACCTGGATAAAGAGGCTTATTCTATTTTAGGTAAATGCACAGCTTGGACAGTCTATGAAATATCACTTAATATCTGATCTTTATCAGAGAAATATGAGGGAATCTCATATTTACGAAAAGTAATGATTCCCTTTGGGTTTAATACTATATAGGTGTGCTATGCGTATGTTTTTCCCCATTCTGTTTAGCTGCACGCTACTGGCAAGAACAGAATATCTTAAGAACGAACACTTAACCCTTCTAAATGGCCCTGAACGCCATAAAACATGGCAGAAATATAAATGACAAAAATTCCTCCCTTACCTAAGAGAGAATCCTGAGCAACAACAAAACTAGTCAGTTAAGGAGGCCTGAAATGCATGCTGGGAGTTGTAGTCAATAATTATCTCTGGTCAGTTAAGAGAACATTGTCAACAGCAACCAGACAGACACGGCAGTTATTACTTGATGCCTAGAACACAGCGCTAACACCTTGTGGCGCTACAATAAGAGGAATCTTCATTGGTCTGGTTCAGTGGTGTCTGAAGATAACTGGCTATTTTACAGTAAAGCACAGGCGGCTCAAGTCTAACCCACGAAGAAACAAAAACTAAGCCCTTTACTGAGGCTCTGCAAGCTCATTCTTTCATATTTTCCCATTTAAAGGGCCCACATAACAGACTTTTCCTCGTTTTTCTAAAAATAAGAGTTCAATTTACTAAGGAAACCTGTGAACATGCTGTTAACACCCCCATCTATACAGGCCCTGTAAAATACTCTGGAAAAATTATTTAGTCTACAGCAGTTTAGCCTTTAGCCTGGACTGCTTTTTAAATGATGCATAATATAGGCCAGCCAATGAGAACACAGCCAATTTACATATTTTGGCCTAAAAGTAAAACAAACAAAAACAACCTGCTTAATTCTTAAATTGGGGGGGTTTGAAAATGGCCATGTGGAAATTAATGATGACCATAAATCCAATTTGTGTAACAAAGTATAAGCAAATATTTCAATAAAAGTCTAGGATATGGGCCTTTTAATTCTTTTGTTCTTTACTTCCTTCGTTAGCCTTCATCGCCTATAATTCACCTTCGTGCTCCACCTTCATCTCTTCCTATTTTATAACCTGCCTCTTCCAAAACTGTATTGCTGGATATAATATGGATAAGATACATTTTAGTTTATTCATGTCTTATGTTAGCTATAAGCGTAGCTTGGATACACAACACTATATTTAATAAATAATATTAAACAAAGGGAGAATACTCATTTAATATGATTTAATACCTCATTGTCAGATTCAGAATAAGGAAATACGGAAGACTCACACATATGAGGGCAGAATTCCATTCTGATTCAATTCTACAGAAGCATCTATGAGCATCTACGCCATGATCAACTTATATAAAACACTACAGCACGCTACGGACACTCCATTCTGCGTCACACCGACTTTCCTCACGCCTTCACTCACTTTACCCTACATGCACTTTCCCCTGACCAACTTCCTCTAAACCTTCTCCACCTGCTGTCCAGAGCTTGCAGAGCCTCAAGGGATAACAGACAGATTAAGTCAGGCTAAGGTTAAGGCTAAGGTTAAAGGATAACTAATATATGATTAAGAGATGAAAGGAATTGGGAGAAAATGATGGCGTTAGAGGAGAAAACAACTGAAGTTTAAGGGGTCTCCTTTCCCTTTATATCAACACTCAAGGCTTTCGGTATTTGCCACTGATACACACTGATCACAGCAAGAAGCTACATTTACAACACAACTGTGCTTTAAAAAGAACAAGCCAAAACAGAAGAGGGACGTCGCATCTTCTTTCTGCTTGAGTCTGTTAGTTCATTAGAAAGGTTAGGAAAATGAGGAAAGGTCACTCAGTTAGTGTAGGCCATTCTCCCCAAACACGACTCCAAGAAACTGACCTATCCACTCTTCACCCATAAATGCATTTATTAGCTGAGTTTTTAAAACCCGCTTGATGGGAAATTGTAGTGATCAGCTTTTATCAAAGTACCTAAAAAGTATCATTTATTACAAATGTACGTTAGATGCATGTGAAAGATCAAACAGTTCATATAGATCAAGAGAAGACTGTGGTAATATTAGCACAGAGGCTGGCTGGTGTTTCCAACCTGCCTGGCTTCAATTCAGCACAGCATTGTTAGCTAGTGACGTGTGCAACTGAGCTGTAAACTACAATTTCTCATTAGCTTGAAAGGGATTTTATTCACCGCTCTGCAGACCTTATTCAGTCTCTCAACAGCAGCTATGAAAGAATGCATTTGTAGGCGAACCGCATATAGGTCAATTCCTAAATCCTCTGTCTGAGGCTCCACCCATTTCAGTGTTTGTGTGGAAGAGACGGGGCATGAGAGAGTGAGGCGTGTCTGCGGTTAGGTTTTAAGTTACCCCAAGGTGGGGTGGGAAGGTTAAGGGAGGTGGGATGTGGAGGCGGGACAGGATGGGAGGGGCTAGAGGCAGATGTGCTTCGTCGACCAATCATAGCAGGGAGACTTTGGTTCCGCCTTAAGCCATCCAAAAGGCTACCTCCTCCTGTTGCTAGAAAAGTGGCACTATCCTGGCGATGAGGACTGTCAGATTCCGCTCCATGTAGCACTTTCTTGTCCAATCCCAGCTTGCGTAGACGCTCGACGAGATTGCAGCTGGGGCGATCCTGGTTGGACGGTTGCTGGGTGTCCGGGTCTGGGCTAGGAAGATCAGGCCTCGGGGCACGGCCGAGCTTTACTCCGTAAACGTCCTGCAAAAAAAGCTCAGCAGGCCGTGATGCTAAAAAGTTGTCAGACGGGGCAGTTCTGGACTCAAATGGCACCGGAGAGGGGCAGGGGGACTGGGAAGGGGAGTTAGGAGGGGTATTTGGCAGAAGGCGCAAGGGGAGCTGCTTAGGCAGTTTGGAAGGAGCTGGGGCTCCCTGGGCTGAGATGCCTTTCTCCAGCAGGAGTTTAGCCAGACCACCAGGAGCTGCTGCGGGACGACGAGGAGGGAATGAATCAATCAAGCTGAGCCTGCACGGGGTGACCGGTGTATTGGGACCAGTCCGGAGGGAACTGGGGGTGTATTCACTCACAGAGGGACTACACGCAGAGCTAGGGGGTGGAGAAAGAGGAAATTATTGGTCAAGATCATTAAAGTCATGATTCCAACTAATGAATTCATGCAGAGGATTAAAATAGCGTCTGGTTAATACCTGGATGTCACTTGTGTGACATCACTGGGATGCAGGATCCTGCAAGTGGTGAAGGTGTAGGTGGAGAAGGTGGAGCTCTGGCACTTCCCAGGGTTCACTGCTTAAGAGAAACAAAAACAGTAACATAACCAGATTAAATTTGCACAGTTTTCCACAAACATCAGATACAGACAGTCAGCCAAGACATTTTTGATGTATAGATTTGCCAGTGAGTTACAAAAGCAGCAAAACAAATAATCTAAATTTAAAACAGTCGCTGTCACAAAAACCTTAAGAGCAGATTTCTTGGTTACACTGTTGTTGGTGTTTGTAGATCAGTGGGTCATACTGTGTCCTAAATGACATGGACAAGTCTATGTCACATTAATGAAGAGCTGGGTGTGGTATGAGCTGGATAATTTGATTGATAAAAATGGACAAAAGCATTTTGTTTATAAAGCTTTTAGCTATTTAGCTTTTGTCAGTTATAGATACCTGCATGACAGACTACATTTTGGAGTAAAAGGAAAATAGTGTGTATGAGTTTTCTCCAAAATATTTCTGTAACAGATGGTTAGTGCTGCGAGTGCAGTAACAACTGTTCACCTGTTGAGGGTGCTGTCGTATTAATATTCAGGTTTGGAAGTGCTGACTTTGCTACTGAGCCGACTGGTGTCGAGGTCACTGAGAAGCCAGAGGTCATCAGACTAGCTGTTGTAGTACCAGAGACGGCGGATGCCACTGCAACAGGTGACCCCCTTAGAGAAGGAGAAAGGGGTGGAACTTTGACTGGTGTGAGGACACTGGTCTTTTCTCTCCTTTCCTCTGGTGTGGAAGATGACTGGACATTGAAGGTGATCCCTCCTTCTTCTTCTTCTTCTTCTTCTTCTTCCTCCTCCTCTTCTTCTTCATCCTCCTCCTCTCCTCTCCTCCGCTCCTGTCCTTCCTGCCCTCCCTCTCTCCTGTCTTTCCAAGTCACTTTCTCGTGCTCCTCATCCTCCTCCAAGTCTGTCAGTCGGTACACAGCATCCTGCGGCAGCGGCTGGAAGCCTTTGGTGACCACGCCAGGGTGGGGGTCCAGGATGGTGGCCAGGTGGGGCTTCGCCAGCTGCTGCCAGTGATGCAGGGTCAGAGAGCCTTCAGGAGAAAAGGGAAAGGTCAGCATGATTCGTTTGGTGTTTCTCTTTACTGAATGGAGTTAGTTCCATCTGTTTTTTTTTTCTCTATCATTTCTGATTTCTAAACCTTATCTTAAAAATGTTAACATGCCATCTGTTTTGTTTGAAATGTATAACAATAACAATAATAATAATAATAACAATAATAATTTGTTTTCCTTATCAATACCTTCATTCAATTGTCCCTTCTTACTTAAAAATTTGCATACAGAATACAAGTTATAAACCATTATCATGGCATAAACCCACTTAAAAATTATTTAATAAACAAAATAAAAAATTCTTAGCAGTTGGAATGCAGTTGGTTTCCCTCTGTTATCTACAGTAAGAAAAGTTTAATTTCAAATATATTATGCTGAAAGCTAAAATAATCATTGTCAGCATGTAAGTATTAACGCACTTGACAGTATTTTCAGACAGATCAGGCCAGTAACTAAATAATTTCCCGGGTCTGACAATAATTCAGTGGATATCTCTTCTCACCTTCCATTGGTTTTACTATCTGCAGTTTTTCAGGCAGGAAGGTTTTAAAGCAGCTGGAGGAGATGGAGAGCTCCGACAGGTTGGTGAAGGAGGACAGAACGCTTCCATTTGGAGAGGAGAAGCCACTCCCACCTCCTTCCGACTCCGCCCCTGCCAGCTCCTGCAGTTTCCGGTCCCGCTCGGCCTGGAAGTACTGACGCTCACACAAGAAGTTTTGTCTGCGCAGAGAGAGGCGGTGCAGCGCTGAGACAAGGTCATTTCCTCCAGGACAGCCTGGCTGACCCAGACGTGTGTCACACCTGAGACAGAAACACACACACACTCAAGATGAAGCAGTATACACACACTATAAGTTTCACCCAATACTTGCACCGACATACATACATACAATGTCCCTCAATTACCCTCTTATTTGCTTGCACACACACATCTTATTTGCAAAAACACACAGTCACATACTTTCGGACTAGGCAATACAACAACATACACATTTATCCCCATTTGTTCTTAATACTGAATCAATTCTACGCTACAGAGAGTGAATGGCCACAAATACACACTGTCAGAATCCCAACACTGGGCCTCATCTGAGCTCACTCTCTCAAAGTGTCAATCAAACACAAAACGATTTGACACAAAATGATTTTTCTCTTTCCAGATGTTAGTCACAACATGTTTATGTCATTGCCTTTTGAATGCCACAGTCTGGGCTGTTCTTATTCTCTGTAGCTAAATCTTATGTTTATTTGGATTGTTGATCTTGGGGAAGAAAAGACCCTCAACACAATATCAATATTTGAAAATTTTATTATTGTGACAACACTTCTCTCTAATACACTCACTTGGCTGACTCTTGCGGTGTGTTTGCTTCTTGTGGTGTGTGTGTGTGCGAGTGGAAGGGTTGTGCAGTCATTACAACGCTGCAGTGTCCTGAGCCGGGGATAGGGGGCGCTGCTGCAGCCGCTCGCACCACCGTCTCATTCACGCTTCGCACTGTCTGGAACACACGCTTATGGACTGACCTGCACAAGGAGTTAAAGGCAAGAATAAGTAAAAAGAAGAGCAAAAAGCAGTGAGTGTGTTTAAGAGTGTGTGTGTGTGTGTGTGTGTGTGTGTCACCTTTGGTCCTGAAAGGCTATCTCCTCCTCTACACTCAGCTCCCTTCTCATACTGCCTTCAATCTCTGCTGCCAGAGAATCCTTAAGAAACAGAGAGAGATACAATTAATAGAAATGATTAACTGATGAAAACGTTTGGTTACAGTGAGATTTTCTGCAAAGCACTTAAAAACAATGTCGTTATGGAAAAAAGTGGTAACATATATGAGAAAACCTACATTATTAAATAAATACTGCTAAGAAAATGATTAAATATTTATTGGAAAGCTGAGAGGAAGACATGTATATATCACCATAGGATAGGGTCCATATGACAGGTGTCTGCGCAGGCCGGATGAGGGAACGTGTTTACTGCGCAGCTCTTTAATCTCCTCCTGAGACTCATGCAGCATCCCCACACACTCTATATTCCTGTCTGACAACTCCTTCAGCTACCACACACACACACCACACACCCCCACACCCCCACACCCCCACACACACACACACACACACACACACACACACACACACACACACACACACACACACACACACACACAC
>JBBPCY010072789.1:0-10768 GCA_037974405.1 Brachyalestes nurse
GAATCTCCCCCATGGATCATCTCAGTGTTTCTCTTGTTTAAAGCCCTGCATTTTAATTACTGTAAATTAAATGAAAAGAGGCAAATGCGTGTTTACCTTTACATTTCTTTAAGGTTAATGCATCAAGTTTTATGGGAGCATATTTGGGGGTTATCTAGGGTTTTCACTATAAAAATGGGCATTTCTAGGTTTTTTGAACCAAAACACAACAATGCGGTTTTTCTATTATACGCTGGTACACTTGGAACGTAACCTCCACGAATAGCAAGGGTTTACTGTACACAATATTCTCAACATTTTTGGTGACACAAAGAAGCAACAGAGCAAACGTCACAAATTCCTCTCTGATGCAGATCCACCTGATAATTACAGAACTTTCACACAGAAATGTATTGTTTACTTCAGTATTAGATTATTTACTACAAAATATACTGTTTTTAAACAAATACTGTTTTTAATTGCTCACAGATCAGAACAATAGACTGGACCCCATCTTACCATCCGCCGCTTTTCTGACAGTTGCTGGACTGACTGTTGCTCTGTCAATAATATTATTTTCATGTTTTTGGAAAAAGCAACAAGGCAAGAAATGATTCTGCAGTTTTTGCTTGATCAGTTGCATTTCATTATCAGTGTTTTAGTATTTGATTCAGTTTTAATGTTTTGCTGCCCTTCAATAATCTCCTGTTCTGTTTTTTATGCATCTAGATTATGAACATACTAAACTAATTTATACTGAAGTGGAAACACCTCACAAGAGTTTTCTTGGGGTAAGTGGGATTTCACATATTTCATAGTTAATGGGGTTTTTTTAATCTCCCACACATTTCATCTAGTATCTTTTGACTGGACATGGTGACATTTTCACACTACTTGCTTTAATACAGTTTGTAATACTCAGAATATGTCCACAAAAGGACAGATGTTAAAATATATTCCTATTTTTCTGTATACTTTGTTCATAAAAATAACTCTTGGATTCTTTCACCTCATGAATGCGCTGATATAATAGTAGACAAGTGTTCTGGTGTTTATTATAGTTTTGTGGCACTTTGGAGGTCTCTTTTATATTAAATCTCTTGGATTCAATGAAGTAATTATATATTTCAATGATGAAGTTCATTGCCAAGACACCTTTGATTAAACAATGTCAGCAGAGCAACCTCCGACTGTCTGATGGCCACAAAGATTTTTCTAAGAAAGGAAAATGGGAGGTTT
Source organism: Brachyalestes nurse (assembly GCA_037974405.1). Classification (NCBI taxonomy): domain Eukaryota; kingdom Metazoa; phylum Chordata; class Actinopteri; order Characiformes; family Alestidae; genus Brachyalestes; species Brachyalestes nurse. The sequence continues at coordinate 1,219 of JBBPCY010072789.1, forward strand.
GTTTGCACATTGATCCTGGTTAGATTGAGTAATTAGTTGTTGAGTTTTTCTGTTTTTGGTTGTATTGAAGTCATTCAGGCGTTCATTTCGGGAAGTCATTTAAATCCCTAGATAAAACACTGCTTGGACAATAACTTCATTCCTCTCAGTCGGTATTTCTCCTAAAAGTGCTTCAGTACATTAGAAGTACTTTTAGTGGTGAAACGGGGGTTTGCTGCTGGCGGATTCTTTGCCGCCGGGGCCCCACTCGCTATCTTTCTACCAGGGGCACGGGGTGCCGACGGGATTCCGCGCTGGCCCAAATTTACCATCTGCCCAGTATGCCCTATGGCCAGTCCAGCACTGCATTCAAGACCTGTGTGTTTATCACTGCTCTGATAGAACTCTAGACATGATTACATAGAGGCAGCATTACTGAAAGCTACAGTCATTTCAAAAGTCAAAGTTACATGATCCTGTATGAGCTGTGTGTTTTTACTGAAGTCTACTGTTTACTGTATTACAGGAAAACAGATCCAGAGTGACAGAAGATCAACAGCACGATGCCTCAGTAGTTTATTCATCTATCAGAACGTAACTATTTCACTAGAACTGTGTTCAAGTTTCTATACCATTTTTAAATTTTGGCTTAGTTTAAGTATTCGATCAAGTAATCAACTTATTTTATCGCAAATATTTACTATTTATAAACATCCACTTAATCTTTTTCTGTATTTGTTCTGCATTCATTATTTAAGTTTGATGAAAAGTGTCATTTTACAGTTATTGTGATCCAACAATTTTATGGGATTAAATGTTTATGTGCCATCTGCTGATTTTAGTTACTCCTGGCTGAACTTGTGTCAGAGCAGTTCAATCAAGGGTTTATTTTTCACCCCATGAACCCCTGATCATATATTAAAAGTAGTTTTTCATCCAAATTTCATGTTAACCAGCTTAAGTAATTGTATTTAAAATTTGTGTGATTCTGTAAAAGTGTAGACTCATTACAGACTTGTGTTTGGTTTGTGTTTATTTAATGAAATGATCTCCTACCTTCACTGACACAGAGCTCATGATAGGTGAAGAGTTCCTCGAACCTGGACAGAAGTGATTTTACCTTCAAAGCAGATGGCATGTTATCGTATCAACACAGTGGCTTATAATTGTAAACTGACTGAGGCTGAGCCGCATTTACACACTCACTGGAATCGCCATTAAACTGCTCAAATGTTCAGAATATCCAGTGCTCTGTGTTCAATAAACACCTTTGGAGGCTTAATGATCAGTTTTTAACAAGAAATATTACATGTATGGGGGGAAGCTGTGGTGGTTTGTAAGGGGAAGCCACAGGATCTAAACACTTTCAAATGTAGCATTTTAAGAACTGTTAATAGTTTTTCAATCTCTAAACCTGTATTCCTGGTTTTAGGTTACGTACAATGAAAAAAAGATGTTATAATCTATTTGTATAAAACATAAAACCAAGTATGAGAGGGGTAAGAAAACACTGCTGCTTGCAGCTTTCAGACCAATCAAAATCAAGACTATATGTAACTTCAAAATCAGTAATATCCTTCACTTCTGTCAAAAAAAAGCTTTCCTCCTCTTAGATAAGTTTGGCTTCAGTGGTGATGAGTTTGAACCTCAGTATCTCTGCAGGTTCAGTATCAGCACAGAGTGCAGTGTCGTAACGCATCTGCGAGTCATAATGGGGGTCTTTGAAAGTGAGATTTTTTGACAAACAGATTTTTGGTGATCAGCTTTGTTAAGAAGTGACATGACAGTCAATGTGTGATTTATGGACTGATTCTCTGCTTCTTGCCACGTGCACTAAACAAGAACTCCACACCCCTGCAGATAATATATTTAAAAATGAAGCTGTTTTAACACACAGTTTAGACTTTAACAATCTATATCCATTTGGGTGCCATTTGTCATAAAATAAATAAAAAGTCTTTGAATAGAACTAGGACTACCTGACGAGATAAAGCCCAGCATCAGTTGAACTGCTTTGTTAGTATATAAACATCTGCTTAACTTTGGTTTAGTCTTACATTACTGCAGGTTGAAGAGAACAGACATGGAAAACCTCACACATACTATTTCATCCACAAACAAGACAGTTCAAGAAACAGATCAGGGAATAGAGACACCTCTGTTTTCTCATTTATTCTATCTTTTATTCTAAGTGTTTTTTGTCGTGTATATTTTTGTGCACAGATGTTTTTGGATGGCAGAAGTTGTGACTTTTTTTGAAGCTGTGCAAATAAAATGTTGCTGTGAAATAAAAATTGTGGACTGTTTCACCATTAATAAAAATTATACTCTGAAAACAAATTCCATCTCCAAAGTATTTTTCTCCATTGTTTGAACACAGCAGCTGTGACCAGTTTCGTCCTCTTTTCATAACAAATAAAAAGTGTGAATGTGAACTGAAACACAAAGAAAAACACCATACAACATCTTTTTCAATATTTTTAATTTCGGTATTTCGGTATTTACTGTGTTATAGCAGAAAATGGATAAGTGAAATGTGTGGAAACAACAGAAAACAATGTACTTCCAGCAGATAAACAGCCCCTGATTCAGTGCAGTAAACCCTTAAATATCATCTAAAGAGCTAAAAACCAGACTGACTCTTCATTTCCTGTCAGAACTAATGATCACAGAAACACAGAGTTTTACCACTGTATCAGTTAGATTCAGATTCAGAATTTTTAGGGATTTTCCTGATCAAAGCATCATATTTATAGAAACATGAGCTTCATCATGCAGCTGTTGCTGATTCTACATTTAATTTTCTCTGTTGTTTACACTCACCTGTTTATTTCACACTCTCAAACACACACTGTGGAAAGAAGAGCAGATACCAAATAAGTGATGATGAATCAATCATTTAAACACACAATATAACTTCTCCATTTTGGTCCTCTGGTCGGTGAGTTCCCTGGATCATGATTTGAGGATGGTCGTGAGTGGAGGGAGGACACTTTAGACCCTTTAGTAGTTGGTAACTAATTGAGCGTAGTTTCTCTGAAATTTAATCAAGCAGCAGTACTTTATGCTTCAGGCTTTATGAGACTTCAAATTGTAATGAAACACATACCAGAGATGGGGACTTGAGTCGCACTTAAGTTGCACAAAGACTTGTGACTTGACTTCAGACTTGCCCTCAACAACTTGAGACTTGACTCAGACCTGGGTGTTGTGACTCATGAGTCATAACTTGTAAACAATGTTCGTTTCATGGAATTATTTATTTATATCTCGCACTCTTTTCAATGACCCCTCATTTGCCTTTATAACCCCCAAAAAACCGTTCCCCCCCACCTGGTGTCCCATTACTTTTGTCTGAGATGAACGGCTTTTAGTTAATAACGGTGTTCGAGTGGTCATTGGAAAGGTGTCACTGAGCTCTATCTAACTGTAAAGTTTCACATTTAGAGTACGATATATATTTTCATATTTAACATTTAGATTTAGGAGGCAAATCCTCCATGTTAGTGAGTACATATCACAGCGCGCAGTCCAGCCCCCTGCTAAGTAACAGCCAATTGTAATTGCAGGGCGTGGCCAATTCGCATATCTTCTAAACATTTACAGCTCAAAATGTACAGCTCAAAAATCACACATTTAGAGTCGCCATTTGTAAACATTGCCACTCAAAGACTTGAGACTTGACTTGGACTCCAGCACAAAGACTTGAGACTTGACTTAGACTTGGTAAAAATGACTTGTGAACATTTCTGCCTTTTGGTGAAGAGCTTGTATTGCATTGAGGGTTTTTTTGGTAATTTTTTATAGTACAAAAAGTATAAGTAAACAGAATTCTAGTTGCTAGGTGTAGCAAAAATGTGTGATTTACATATGTATTTGAAATATTTTTAATATTTACTTTTCTTTTATACTGTTATAGGGGATAAAAAGTACATCATGGGCCCTAAGGTCTCCACAGTTGATGCTGCAGTATTTGGTCATCTTGCCCCAGCCATGTGGACGTTACCGGGCACACGTCCAGAACAGCTTATTAAAGGTAAAATGACCAGCCTTCCTAAAAAAATTGTGCCGGTGACTGACATCTGGTGAAACACAGTGTGTAAATTACAAAGTAGGTTATACAAAATAGCACACATTACCACTGCAGATGCTTTAGTAAAGTTAAAGTGACCATTCTGTCATACGTGAACACACCACAGCACACAGTGTGAACAGCATTTAACCCATTCACCAAGTGAAGCAGCCGGTAGCCAGGAACACAGGAGCAGTGTTTGGGGACGGTACCTTGCTCAAGGCTTAGCAGTCTTGGGAATCGAACCCACAACTTCCTGATCGCAGGAGCACCCTTACCACTAGGCCACCAGCTGCCCCATTATTATACTACAGCATAATAAATACAGTGACATGAGAAAGTATTTGCCTTTCTCTATAATTTCTATAAGTATCGCACCAAATGGTTTCGGATCCTCACACCAAATGGTTTCGGATCCTCATACCAAATACAATATAAAATGCAGAGAAACACAGAACCCAGTTTTAATGTGATCATTTAAATTATTGAAGGAAAAATGTTTACTTCAATAAATTAAAAAGGTTGAAACAACTATATGAACAGCTAATATTAAAAAAATAAAATTCAAGTCATCCTTAAATTCCTTAAATTCAAGTCATAACACAGTCAAGTTATAACTGGTTGCACTACCTTTAGCAGCTGAAACTAAAACAAACAACTTCCTTATTTGTTGTCTTGCTGTATTACGCAGTTGCGCTAGAGCTTCAGTTTACGGACTGATAACTGGACATCGTCCAGCAGGACTTTCTGGTAGATGGTAGAATTCAGAGTTGTCAGTTACTTCTAAGTCGCCCAATCCCTGAAGCAACAAAGTTTCCCCACACCAACACACTATAACCACCATTTTTAAATTCTAGTAAAATGTTCTTAAAGTAGAATGCTGTGTTAACTGTATGACAGATGTAACAGGATCCTCATCTTCCAAAAAATTCTACTTTCAACTTCTTCAGGATGTTTTTTCAAGTTTCTGTATTCCTTTTGCTTATCAGTGGATTTTGCTATACAGCTCTCCTGTGGATAGTTTTTCCCTAGTCTCTTTCTAATGGTGAAATAATGAACTCTGACCTTATTTGAGTTGAATGAGGCCGGCAGTTCCTTAGATGTTAATCTGAGTTCTTTTGATACTTCTCAGAGGAATTATGGTAGGCAGGCCTCTTTTGGGAAGTTTATAAGCTTTCTTCATTTACAGATAACACTATTATTCATATTTAAAAAACTTTTTTAAATGGTGTTATAGCCCTTTATATTTTAATATTTTTCTGTTCTGAAATTGCATAATGTGCTGCTTGTTCAGACAGATTATTATCATATAGGTTATATTTAAATCACGTTTAGATGATGGTGATTGAGTCTGGGTAAAAGTCTAGTAAAAACTGTAATGAAGGGGCAATATATGAAAAGAAACTGTAACAAAAACCGTTTGATCAGGTTGTCTTTGTCTTGTTTTTTTGTTATTTTTGACAAATATGCTACAATAGAGGAAATCATGATAGGGCAAATATTAATACCTATACCTGGTCATTACAATATAAAATAAAAATAAAATTTAATTCTCTTTGTTTGAACCAGACTGAAACATCTATTTTGATTCCATACTGATTAGCTAACTGAACTCTTTGATTTGTACAGGCGAGTTAATTAATCTAGCCATGTACTGCGAACGCATCCGGAGGAAATTTTGGCCTGAGTGGTTTGTGGACGCTGACGATTTCTACTCTGAAGGTTTAAGTGAGGACCCCAACTCGCCATCCCAGTTGCCCGACCTTGGTCTGTACTCACGCAGTGACAGCTTCCCCCAAGAGCCCAGCACCCTCTCACGCTCTTGCACCACACTCTCACTGGACAGCGACCCCACTGGACGTTCCCTCTTTGACTCCGACATTGAGGCTGAGTATTCAGAGATGGAGCAGCTCAAGGGTTAATCACTCTATCCTGTGCACAGGCCCTCCCTCTGTACTTCCTCAGGCCCCTCCCACCGGTAAGAAGGGGAAGAACTTTAGTAAAAATGCACCTTTTTTTAAGGGAGTTGAAGCTTCTCTAACAGTGTACAAGAGACTGAACATATGGGATATGTAGAACACCATAGTTAGTGGCCAATTAGCCTTTTTTACGTGCAAGTCATTAATGAATTTTCATAGGATGGTAGAAAATCAGGTGAAAAAATCAAGGCAGAAAGAAGTATGTAAGGGTGGACATCTATTTTTTTTTCCAGTGGATAGGATAGTCTAAGAAGGGATTTAGTGCATCAGACAGTACAGAGCACCTCCAGGAGGAGGAGTCAAGCTAACAAATATACAAGAGTTAAACAGATTTTTTTCTTTTTTAAAAGTGAAAGACCATGCTTGTGCTAACTGTGTCCTCCCACTGTCTTCCTCTTCATGTCTTTCTTGGAGATGAACAGAATATCTTCTGTCTGAAGGATCATTATTGTATGGATGTCAATTTAGCAACCTGTTGATGCAGTTCCTCATGGCTCGTCATGCTGGTAGGCTTTGCAGAGGTTTTACCAAATAATGCCCTGGAACTGTGGTGTGTAAGTCTGGTTCTCCTTCACAGTTCTTACTCTGATGTACTATTCAGTCTGCTGTCCTTAGCTCAGTTTTAACATTATTAACTCCAGAACCTGGATCCTGGAACCGCCTAGGTCCATAAATATCCTTTTAAAACCCTGTAGTTACTGAAGTTTGTCTAAAAGTTCACAAATTGTTGGCCATTTTGTTCTTATATACTGATCAGAATGTGTTAATGGCAAAGTGCTCATTATAGCTAATGATAAATTGAAGTGCATTATAATGTCTTTATGATATGGTTGTTTTAACTACCTAACACAATTATTCTTGAACTGGCTTCTCTTAAGCCTGAAGTGACACTGTGTATATGGCACTCTGAGAGAGCCCGTAGACAAGAGACAATATTTTGTTTGTGGTGTGGTCATGGGATTAGTAATGGTCATCTTGTTGTTTGATGTGGATATGATGCTCTGGTGATTGAGCTTAAGGAGCTAGGTAACAAGCATCCAATTGTGCAGTTTGCAAATACAGCTATATCACTACATTACAAGTAAATAGATCCTCTGTGTAAGAGTGGCTGAAACATGTGTTTGTCATACAGCAGACAGATTTTTGAGAGTGACCCACACCCACATTGATTTGTTTTGTTTTGGGATGTTTGCATTATGATGCTTATCTTTTCCTAGAATGGAACAGAACATGTCAGGTTTTTCAGATAAGCGTATGATAGCCCAGTGATCAGAAACCAACTAAACTTACTAGTGCTGATGGAACTGTATTCACTGTGATAGCTGAAACTTTATTAGTTAGTCAGGACTGGTCAGGACTGTGTTCACTTACAAGCAATGACGCTGAATTTGTCAGTTTTCCCCTCTTGTTTCACTGTCAGATTTGTGTCACATTTTGAAAAAATAACAAATTTGTTCTCTTTTAACCTTGTAATGTCAATGTAGACCAAATATGCACAGACAAGACACTTAATTAGGCCGACCTGCCTTGTATCTGTACTTGTTTATTATATTAGCTCCACTTACCACATAGATGCATGTTGTATTTTACAATTACACACTGTAGTCCACCTGTTACTTTGTTAACCCCCTTTACCCCATTCATCAGTGGTCAGGACCCACACGTGACCCCCAGTGACCAGGTATATGGTAGTGACACGTTGCTGTGTGTAGTGCTGTTACGAGTATACAGATGCACCACTACTGCTGAAGTTTTTAAACACTGTGTCCAGTTTTGTATTTGCAGTGTTCTTCTTGCAATTGATGATAATTATGCTGGTCACCCTCTAGTCTTTTATCAGTTTCAGAGCATAGTTGATTTTTTTTGATTGATGAATGGTGTTAAAACTCCAGCAGAAGAGCTGGGTGTGATCCACTCTGTGCAGCACACATGCACCAACATGCCACTGCCATGCTGTGAATGATCCAAAACTCAAATAATTCCTGCTCACACTGTTGGTCTTGTGAGGACCAGTATAGTAAAGGGGGATAACAGGTGATACAGGGACATAGACAGACTACAGTCTATAATTGCAAACTGTGAAGTGCATGTATGTGATGAGTAAAGTTGTTTAAATGGACAGTTAGTGTAGATACAAAGTGGGTGAATCTAATAAAGTGGCGAGTTGGTGTTTGTTATCCTTTTCTGCTCCAAAAAGCAGACCAGCTGTAGACCAGTGTAATGCTGATAAGTGTGGAAAATATAAATCCAGGATCCTATAACAGAGTCAACATTGCAGTGCTTTAACTTCAGGTCTGTAGAACGTTTAGCTCAATGGGGAAAAATGCTTCAAAAGGATGAGTTGGCATCATTGGCAGTGTGCTTCTTTCCAATCTAATGGATCATTTTATGCGTTGTGAAACGCTAACAGGTTGCATGGAATTTTACACCAATGCTCTGGGGAGCCTTGCCTGGCAAACAAATTTCATATGCAAAATCATGTTGAGCATTGAGTTAACACTGGTGGTTTTATTGTGGTGGTTAAGGGAGGGGCAGGGGAGGGCAAGATGATTTTTGACAGTCTGAGTGTGTGTGTATGTCCATCTGGTGCATACATGAGTCATAGTCATGCATGAATACACTTGGAGGAAGAATTTATAAGGTAGTTGTCCCATGGATGGCTTACGCACACAGGACCAAGAACATGGAGCCCATTGTGCTCATGTGACCGGCCTTTAAATCTGCATTTTATGTGTGGCATTAAGGATTTACAGTGCCAAACAACTAAAACTGAAGCTTGTTTACAGGAACACACATGGCCAGCTGCACAGTGCATACTGTTGCCAGCTTTTGCTTCTCTGTTATTTGTTTATTTATTTTTAATGCATTTTAGTTTTTTTTGTTCTTTTGTCTGTTTCTGTCACTTTGATATTGTGGCATGCAAAAGTCTGGGCAACTGGTGAAAATTTTTGTTACTGTAAAAAGTTAAGTGAGGAGTAAAGGAATTGATCTCCAGAAAGCGAAACTTTCAGCTTGTACCTTTCAAAGTAGTCCATTGGGAATTTTAAGTATATTTGATAATGATCCTGTTGTAGAAGTCATCCTCTTTTAATCTTTGTTTTTTCCAAATGATGTGATGTTTGCTTCCCAAATATGCTGGTATACTGGTATACAATTAAATCCATTCTTCTCTACCAGTGAAATGCTCCCCCTCCCTCTGGCTGCAACATAAGCCCAAAGGATGATCAACCCACCCCCATGCTTTACAGTTGGAGAGGGGTTCTTCTTCAAACATGCTTTGTATATTGTGGCCAAAAGGTTAGTTTTTATCTTTTCATTTAACAAGAATTGTTCCCAAAATGCATGAGGCTTATATTAAGGTTCATTTGGAAACAGCTAATACTTTTTTTTGTTCTGAACACTCCTCCAAATTGATTGGACTCCAGAAGATTCTCACAAGCACGTCAAAAAATGATTTTACACAGAACAAAATTGTTATTTCTAAATGGTTATGCAGCCTATTAATTCGTACTTTCATCAT
>JBBPCY010072790.1:0-10768 GCA_037974405.1 Brachyalestes nurse
CACATATATAATATATATAAAATTGTGAACGGTTTATTATTCAATTATTATACAGAGGTTATACATAAGGATGATACATAGGTGAAACTTAAAGAAAATAACAATTCTTACAACAGGAGGTCAATTAAAATGTTTGATGTGGCGAGTTCTGGTGTGAGTGTGTTGTGATGATTTAGGTATGGAGTTACCATGATGCTTATTGGTTGGGTATAAGATTCTGGCACTTTATCCTTTGCTACATTATCCTCACAGCTCCAGTGTAAAACTTAAGAAGGACACTCTAGACACCATGAAGACACTGCAGCATGTCATGAGATAGGGCTATACATTTGACCTTTTTGCTGGACCATAACTTTAAGACACATTCATGAATCTGGTGATTATCTGGGGTCTTTTATGAAGTCAACTCATGATGTCCACTGGGCTGCCCTCTTGTTTCTTAGTGAGTGTGATGTGCTTCCAGCAGGTCTAAGGGGCGGTAGTGAGTCCGGGAGGGAGAAACTGGTGAGGGTTGAGAGACCGGGGTTCGCCACAGTGACACTGAACAGCAAGGACAAAAGCTGTGAGCTTCTCTTTGGAGACGGGACGATCATCAGCGCTAATGCAGGCGGAGCATACACGGTGAGGAGAGAGAGGGATGGGTGGATGGATGGATGGATAGATGGATACATACATAGATTGATGGGTGAAAAGGTCTATCTATCTATCTATCCACCTACCTACCTGTCTGTTTGTCCGTCTGTCTATCTGTTTATCGCTGTCTCTCTCTCTCCATCTGCAGGTTTGTCCCTCTAGCGGAGGTGTTCTCCATGTAGGTGAAGACGGTGTGGCCATGTACCACTCTGATCCATGTGGAACAGGACCTGAAGGAGACCAGCCTGGTCAGTATGTGATGAGTCACTGTGCAGGTCTGCTCTGTCGATTCACTGACTCAGAAGGAACCTTCTACCAGGTCAGATACTTCTGCACACACTTCATGACTACTTTTTTTTTCAGTTACATTTCAGTTAAATGTGTAGAATGAAGCCTGTGCAAAATTCAAGGCTAATATTTAGTTTATGTAAGAAGCTGTGAAAAATTGGTGAACACATTGCATGTTATTTTATATACAACAAATAGTTTATTACAGTAAATGATTCCAAGCTTTCCAAACAATAGTATAATTTGGTCCATGTTTATAGAGGACAGTGTGTTACAGAGGACATAAGCAAGTCTATTACTTAATGGTCAGTTACTGTTGTTTATTCAAACTCTCTGTCTTTAAAGCTTTCGCTTTAGGAGACATTTTCACTGTGTTTTTGGATGTACAGGTCACTGCAGATGGCCAGATATCTGTTACAAGCTCTACATCTTCACTGCAAAACACAAATACTGAGTCAAAGCATGAGTACAGCAGCAGCTTTGATACTCACCTGCCCCGGTAAGACTCTATTCCTTTCCCTCTTAGTGCTGTAGCTCACGTTTTTTTAACACTAGAATAATTAGTAATCACCCCATTTTTTTCTGTGAAATAACAGCCCAAAACACTCAACCTGCTCTGCATCCAGCTCTTCATTAAGATGCCATTGGCTTGTCAGTGTGGTTTAGGACACAGTAGGCAAAAAACTAAACTGCAGTGGACATCAGTGGTAGAAAACACCTGGGAAACCTGATTCCAGCACTCCGTCTTCCTTCTGAGCTGGTTTGTAAAAACAAACCCTGTTGTCGCTTATATAAACCCTGTTGTCGCTTTTAGAGTTATTTTTATAGCTCACAGTAAGCCAAAGTGTGTCCAAACCACAATGACTAGTCTGTGCCACCTTAGTGGAGAGCTGGATGTGTTTGCAAGCTGTTCTGAGGACATATTTACAGAAAATTAATTAGGTGACTATTCCAGAATGTTTGTTAGTTATACGACTTCAGTAAAGCTAAATCTGGGCTCAGGTCATGTCTTACGAAAAGATAAGACAGGATAACCCTTTATTAGTCCCACAAGTGGGAAATTAGCAATTTGAAATTCTTGACAGATCATCTGTGTGTGTGGTGCCAATTTTGTTATTCACCGAACCATGTTTTGTGTTCCAGCTTGTTTGTGGGATATTCTAACGGTTCTGCTCTGGAGCTTCTCTGTGCTAAGACTGTAGAGGAGATTCTGAACGAAGCCTACACTGACCCTTCAGTCGCCGTAATCAAAGAACCTCTTTCGCACACACAGGGTGGGAATCTGCACTGCATGAGCAGCTCAACATTTTGCATCTTCTAACACTTATTTCTCTCAATATTAGAAACTTTCTATCACACTCCTACGCAAATATCAAAACATGCTGTCTTGTGAAGTGTTTAGCATTTGTGTATTTTATTCATCCTGTAGTTTAGCACATGCAGTTTAATGGAGAATATGCGATGGACTGTGTGTGAAAACTGGTTAACTTAATGCGGAACCAAGTGCGAGTTCTACTCGAAAAGCTGTAAGTTGTTAGCCAGTTATCAACACGCCATGCTAAGCTTAGCTCAAGCTGATCGGTCTGAAAATGTGCCTTATTTTTATACTGAAGTTACCAAAGATCCGTACTAGTGTGTTTTTTCACTGTTTTAAGCTTCAGATATAGCCTATGTGGAACAAATCTAAATATTGAAATCCAAAATCTAAAAAGTTTTATTTTTTTATTCTATTTATTTTGTACTTTATCACATGATAGATGCATTTCAGTTTTGTCGCCAATGTGGGTGGTAGTGCTGTGGAAATTTGGAGATGAAGTCAAAGAGCTCAGCTGGTTTATTCGAACAGTTGACAGCTTTGTGATCCAGCTGGGAGCTTCGATCGGAACACACTCCCAACAGGACATACATAGATTTATTTATATGAATTTTTTATAACACAGATGTCCATATTCTATATCCCAGGATTGTAAAGTGTACATTTTATACTGCACTGTATTTTATTTTTTATTCCATTTTATTTATTGTATTCTTTTGTTTCTTAATTTTTTAATTTGCACTGTCCACTTTCTGCCATAGCAAAACAAATTTCCCAGTTGTGGGGCTTATCTTATCTCAGGTTTATATACACTCAGGAATCCAACACCATTTTTTTGTTTCGGCCCAGTTCAGGGTTTTCTTCCAATAACAAAAAGCTGGTAGTTAGCATAGATTCGCCATGCGTACAACAATTAAACAAACTCACTGAACTCTCACTGAACCTTTGTTTATGGACTCTTAATTGACTCTTAATGGACATTACCTTCAGGTCCGTGTCCTACTATACCTGGATTTGAGTGCGTTTAGAGGCTGTGGCATGTTCTCTATGTTTTACGGTTTTATTTGCTCTTTCTGTACCCTGCTCTCTTTTCTGTACCGCGTGTACCTTGCACTGCTGGGCCTAGTGCGGTGGCTCTGTTCTTGCATGAATACTTGATATAATATACCATAGTAGTAGCCTTGTGGTTAAAGCCTGTGAACCCGATCACCACAACGTTGTAGGTTCAAACCCCCACTTTCTACAACTGCGTCGTTGAGCGAGACACTTAACCCTCAGTTGCTCCAGGGGGACTGTCCCTGTAACTAATGATTGTAAGTCGCTCTGGATAAGATCGTCAGCCAAATGCCCCCTTTACAGTGTCACGGCCGTGTCTCACGTGCCATGACCCCGGCCAGCCCGTTCACACTACTGAGCCTGGCCCCTCCCTCTCTCCCTCTCATTTTGGTTTCCTCTGCTCACTTTATTGTCAGCACCTGTTCTGCATTCCTCTTTTTGGAGAAATTTGAATCAGGCGTCCGTTCTCCATCTTGCCTATTGGCTAGTGTGGCGTTTTGTTTGTTTGTTTGTTTGTGACCTCTGAAAGAGTAGATTGAAGTACTATCACTCTTCTGCATTGAAGACACTGACTAGGTAGACCAAATGACTGAAACTGGCTTTTTCCTGGGCTTCCCTACTGTACACCACGGAGGGCTTCCAGGAGTCTTCTGGAACTGTTTCTATTTTACTGTCTAACTGAAGCAGCGCTGTATCCAGCGCTTTGTTGTGGGATTGTTTCTGTTTAGCTGTTTATCAGAAGCTATGCCGTGATCAGGATCTCCTTTTTTGCATTTCCCGGCTAGACTCCTGAAAAAAAATCTGATTGTAAACTATTATCAGTCCTGCATAAAAAAAATAATCTATGTAAGAATGTTAGTTCCAACAAATGAAAAGAAACCTAATCTTATGCATATGGGGGTTTTGTTGTTTTTTCCCCTCATTGTATCAAACTCGTACTGAACCATGATGTCTAAACCTAAAGTGTGACTTCTGTGTACAATTACACCTCTAGTAATGACACTTCACTGGTTTTGAAACAGTGTACCTCTTTAGATCAGCACTAAAGCTGTGAGGTTAACAAATTAGTCATAACACTCTTGCCTCAAACCTTGTGTGGTTGTTGATCAATCTCCTGAAGACTTGCTTATATGCTTTCTGACACTGTATGACACACTGTCCTCTAGAAACATGGTAAGATATACCAAACGTGTCTTGGCTGATTAGCATTTGGGGTAAGGAGAAAACTGTACATCTAATTTGTGGCAAAACCATTGAGCAACTACAGAAATGTTCAATATGGAGTTTTGGACTCAACCAGTGAGGCAAAAAAAAACCATGGCTATTTCTTCCCTTTCTCCAGAGTAAAACAGATTTGTGCTGTGTTCCCCAACAGACGTGTTTGGAATCACAATTCTTAAGCCATTCTTCGGAGACATTTACTCCCGCTGGCTCTCACCCAAACAACAGGAAGACATCATTCCTGCCAACCTCAAAAACCGGACATGGGATAGTTTCCCCACTTCTGAGGTAGAATCACATCTAATGTAATTGTTTTAGCCCTATAGGTTTAGATAGTTATCATTTTTGACAGCAACATTAAGTGTTTCTTAATGTTCTGCAAGGTTTCTGTAGTAAAGGCAGTGGTTCTATGTAGAAAAAACAGCATTTGAATGCATGAATGTTTTTCTTTTCTATGCTCTAAAGCCTGATGTAAATGATTACTGAAGAACATTAAAAATGTTTCTATGTAGCAGCAAAAAGGTGCTATAAAATGGTACTATGTGGATCCCTTTTTCACAAGATTATGATCTATCCCCAGATAAAGTACAGCCTCAGTTACTTACATACAACACTCCATAGACACCATGTTACACCAGAGTAGGAGATATTAGTTCATAAACATATTTTTTATGTCCTCACTTAATATGCCAGTAAGAAAGAATGCAAACTGGCCTATAGAGAAAAAGCAATAGCAGCAGGCCACAAAGTAAACCGTTTTGTACAGTAGAAAGGAATATGCATGGTACAAATAGATTTTTAGATTGTTGATTGTACTGATTTCACTGCCATCTCCGTTCATTGTAACCCCAGCAAGCTATTAAAGAAGCAAAGAGAAGAACATTCTGTGAACGGCTGTACAGTGTAATGCCCTGCATAATGCAGCTTAGTATCCGAGTCTAATGTTAAAGGAATGCTTTAGCATTTTTTAGTTGTTCTCTATCTGTGCAGGGATAATTACATCAAACAGTAATTTCAACACACTTCCTTGCAATTAGAAAACAACAGGAAACTCAGACTCTGAACTCACTTGTAACAGAAGATATTTGACTCTTTCTGAGTTTTGTTGATTGCTTTAAATATGCGACTATATAACGCCAGCCATTCTGTTGAGATGAAGCAGACTGAGGGAATGTCTTGGCATAGCTGTTCATATAAAGTTTTCAACAAGTTCTGGTTACTTTTACATTCCCTAAGACTGACTGGTGTCTGGTGATGAAGCAGAGAGCACAACACTATGCTAGATTAAACTAGTGCCTCTGAAAGGACAAAATATACAGAGTCACAACTTCATTTACAAATTACAAGCCGTTTGTAGGAATAATATGTTTAGTCTAAAAACCTTTAACAGAATTCAGCACCTGTTATTCTGTTATAATTGAATTTTATGTCAATGGCTTGCCTATTTTTTCCCACTCTTCTTTCCGAAATGGTTGTCTGTGGAAATGGACTACTTTTTATTTATTAAATCAGTCTCTTTATTCCTTTTTGTTTGTATTTAGAGGAAGACGGAAGGTCCTCCGTTTGGAGCCAGGCTGGGGCAGGGTTTGGACATTAAGGAGAGAGAGAAATGCGGTTGCAGTCCAGCAATGCCAGCTCTAGAGTGTCCAGATTCACTGCTGATCCGCCAGATAACCCAGAACCCTCCATTCACAGAGTCCCTGAGGGCAAAACTGTTGGAGAAACTGCTGGTATTATTACACTCTTGTTTAAAACACACAGGTTGAGGTCAAACTTGCTGTGCATACCATCAGCCAACCTCTACCCTATTCATCATTGGTCAGTTTAGCCCAGGACTACTGTTATCCTGATGTTATTCTCAGTACAGCAGTGACACTGATATGGTAGAGGCAAAGTAAAGTGTTTCTGGTAGTGTAGTGTGTACAGTAGGTGCAGTGGTGAGTGATACATAACGAAAATAAACATAATAATAAATAATTGTATACTTGTGGCCTAGTCATAAGCGAGTTGCCCCTGCAACTCAGAAGGCCATGAGTTTGAGCCCCAGGGTGGCTAGTGGCACCACTGAGGTATTCTTGAGCAAGGTAGCGTCCCCACACACTGCTCCCCGGCCCCCCTATTGGTGTTGTGTTCACTCGTGACTATAAGGGGCTGCACAGAGATGCCCTTGCAGGAAAAAATCTACAGATATTTCTTGAAGTGTGGAACACGAACAGGAGAACTGTAGAAGGTCACACTTCACTCTGGCTTGTCCTGAGAAGAGTCTCTGAGCTTGTGCACATGTTGCATCTAGCTCCAACTCTCAATGCACAGCCAGATACTTGTAAGAAATATATGCGTGTGTGTGTGTGTGTGTGTGTATGTGTGTGTGTGTGTGTGTGTGTTGCAGGGTTATGTAAAGCAGCTCCTGCAGAGAGAGAAGCTAAAGGATGAAATGCAGCTGAAAGATCCTCGGACAGCAGAGGAAAAACTGCATCACACCGAACTACTTCAACTACTGCTTGTATGTGTGTGTGTGTGTGTGTGTGTGTGTGTGTGTGTGTGTGTGTGTGTGTGTCTGTGTTTATGTGTGTGTTTCTTCCTGTGTGAGTGATGAGGATGTGATACAGCATGTGTGTCTCTGTAGTAAGGTGTGAGGGTGTTCTAGACTTCGATGACTATAAAGGCTCTTTCATTTCCAGTTTTCTGATATATAATAACTTCACTTTATTCTGTGCATCAGGACAGAATGTATATCAGAGCTCACAACAGGTTCCTTTTTGTTCTCACTGCAGTCTCTACCTGACTCTGAGCATCAGCCTATTACTGTGGAGACGCAGCCTCTGAGTGGTGAGGGGTTTTTTTTGTAATTACTGGAATAGTTCACCAAACAACCTGCCCTAAATGTGCAGTAGTGGATCAGCAGAGACACATTTGTTGTGTGTCACATAGCTAAAAATAGCAGCCTGCATCTTATCCCTTATTTTGTTTATATTTACAGATAATAGTGTGACATATAGTTTCAGAAATCACAAGTCTCCTTGTTACTCAAGCGGGAATCCCTATGTTTTATCCAATTCTGCATAATGGAAAGGTTATGATATTTTGACATTGTCAGTGTTTTAGAACTATCTGATGCATTTTTTATGATAGTTTTGAAAATGTTTTGGCCTAACATCTGATACAGTGTTAAAGTACATGCAGACTGCAAGGCAGAAGAGTCCCTTAAGAAACAAATTTTGAGAACTACCATTATCAGCAATGTATATGGGGCAGCTGGTGGCCTAGTGGCTAGGGAGTTGCCCCAGCGATCAGAAGGTTGTGGGTTTGAATCCCAGGACTACTA
Source organism: Brachyalestes nurse (assembly GCA_037974405.1). Classification (NCBI taxonomy): domain Eukaryota; kingdom Metazoa; phylum Chordata; class Actinopteri; order Characiformes; family Alestidae; genus Brachyalestes; species Brachyalestes nurse. The sequence goes on from JBBPCY010072790.1 coordinate 7,839, forward strand.
GTGGAATCCCAGGACTGCTTCCCGGGCGCCCCCCGTTGGTGACAGCCCACTGCTTAACTTGGTGAATGGGTTAAATGCAGAGGAAGAATTTCACATTGTTCACACATGGGTGACTATAATTTATACAAATATATATTATATAAGGTTATATTTTACATAAGGTTCACTGGTGATTTGAATTGGAAATGGTCCAGTACAAAGTGGTGAATCAACTTTTTTCGAAGTGGGTGGGATTCTGGGAGAAGGGAGTGAGTTCCACATTTCCTTTAAGACAACAGTATGTAAATACAACATTTTTTATATCGTTTTTCTGACTTTTCTGACATCTCAGGGACTGAATTATGAAAGAATAAATGGTCTCCCTCATGTCTCCCTCATACCGCAAATGAATTTGATCAACCAAGACGCTGTTGGTGTTTGCCTCTTTACTAGATGCCTGAGGCTAATATAGATAACAGGTAATAGCACCTTATTAGTATTAACCAGTTAGCACTGTGCTAATATGGTACTTTTTGAAAGGAAGTGGCAGTTAGTCTTATCATTCAATACAGAATGGCTTTCAATATAATTTGACACCAAAAATATAAAGTCTGACTGATGTTTATGTCTCTTTTCCAGCAGATGCAGCCTCTCTGTATACTCAGGCTGTGACTGCGTCTTATTGTCCAGGCTCTATCCAGCAGGATGACGAGGCTCTAGATAGGTTTTTAACTCATTTACATATATTCACCTATTCATTCAGTTCATTAAATTATTATTTTTTTTAAACTAATAAAATGAACAGCACCATTGAACATTAGTTTGTATTTACTCATATTTACTCATTCATAGTCCCATATAAAACAATGTCTCTGATAAACTAATGATAGAGAAGCAAAACACAGCGGCTTCCTCCAGGGATTTCTGTAAAGGCTAGTTTCTGTTTCTGCTTACAGGATTGAGAAAGAGAAGAAGGAATCTCTGTGGGGAAACAGGATTAACCAACACAGGTACAAAAACCGAATTTTACTAACGATCATAGCAGGATAAAGAGCAGGTATTTGTTGTGTTTCAGTCTGATGTTATCGTCATTTAGTTATGTTTAAAGTGCAGTTATGAGTTACCCATATAAAATCTTGCCGGATTGAATTTGGGAAATTGTATATTTGTATAACTGTATATTTGATTATGTAATCATATAATTAAATGAAATTAATGACTTTAATACCTTTAAAACTGTGCTTTCTGACTGCATTGCTTTTCTCCAGGCTAGATCTCCAGGAGGAAAGAAGGTACCGCCATGCTCTCAGGAACAACATCATCACTTCATACTTCCACCCAGAACTGCAGGAGATGCCTCACTACGTTAATCAGGCAAGTATTACATGTCTGTTGAATGTAGAACCTGTTCAGAAAAAAAGGCTCATGTCATGTGAGCATGGGTGTGCCCTTAGCATTAGCCCTGCCTCTCTATACCCCTTTGCCCTTTACTTTGATAATAAGCAATCTGATGCCTAGCTTTGATCATGGACCATGAACAATAACGTCTATGACAGATGGTAAATGAGAGCAATGAGAATATTTCACTTCTTCACACACTGGATTTCTTTAAAAAACTGCTTTCTGTCTCTCTCTCTCTCTTTGTGTGTATATATATATATACACACATACACACACCCCACACCTGGCTATTACACTAACATGGACTTCAATGACATTGCATTCAAATACATAGGCTTTAACATGGAGTTTGTCTCCCTTTTCAGCTGTAACAGCTTCCATTTTTTTGGGAGGCTGTCCACCAGATTTTGGAGTTTCTGTGGGAATTTGTGTCCATTTATTCTGTAGAGCATTTATGAGGTCAGGCACTGATGTTGGACCAGAAGGTCTGGCTCACAATCTCCGTTCCAGTTCATCCCTGCTGGATGGGGTAGAGTTCAGGACTCTGTGCGGAGGCCGTCAAGTTCTTCCATACCGAACTCATCCAGCCATGTCTTTATGGCGCTTGATTTGTGCACTAGGACACAGTCATGCTGGAATAGAAAAGGTTTTTCCCCAAACTGTGTCCACAAAGTTGGAATGATGGCGTTCAGCATACCAAGATACATACGACACAGCAGCAGCTTGCTATGAGTCTTAGTACGTTATACATAAAACCTCAACCTTAACACGCTGACAGCTTCATAGTTACCACTGACAGTGCTAAAATCAGCATTAAAGAGTAAATGTTTTATGTTAATGTCTCTGTAGGCTGAATAGCTGGGTTAAGGATGTAAAAAGCTGTGGAAAGATGGCTAGTTAGCTAGCAGTTCAGAGTGTACTTACTGAACAATGTCATCGCTTGCTTCCAAACCAAAGCTGTTATTTAACTGGTCAACACACCAACGGAGCAACGAGTCCGACATTATAAAGAATTAACAGCACAGACACTGTAATATACCCGGAATGTTGTCCTTAGGAATAAAACTGAGTAGGTAAGTTTCAGTGAGCAAGAGGCTCTACTGCCAGATGACGTGAATGAGTGCTGACAAAATAAAAGTCGTTCTTGTTTACAACAGTCTGGAATAAAAGTCATTCACTTGGGAATCTTCAGTGCTGTATAATTCAGTCGAGATTTTGAGAGGGTCGGTGTGAAGTACATTGCACACTGTGGAGAAACGTATAAAACGTAATGACTGAAGTCGACATGGAACCAGGGAACAGTCGTTTTATTTACTGTTCAAAATAGTCAGTGAATCTCCACGTGTTTTTGTTTATTCGTTTTATAATTAACATTGACATTGCAACATTAACATTTAACTTTGCAAGCCATATCTCTGTTTATCCTTATATGTCCTGCATTTTCCTTGTAAATTAAAAATACATCCTGTGTAATTTTTCAGTGGGTATAATGGAAAGCATGTGAAATAACAAACAAAAACTTATTTTCCCTATTTGTATATATATATATA
>JBBPCY010072791.1:0-10767 GCA_037974405.1 Brachyalestes nurse
TATCTCTCCCTTTCTCTCACTCAGTCTGTATCTCTCCCTTTCTCTCACTCAGTCGTCTGTATCTCTCCCTTTCTCTCCCTCAGTCGTCTGCATCTCTCCCTTTCTCTCACTCAGTCGTCTGTATCTCTCCTCATTTATCACTATCTTTCTATTTCTTTCTACCGTTTGCCTCTAACTCTCTCATCTGTCGGCCCTGTAGATTTGCAATGTTTACTGCCTGGAACGCACGTACGTGATTGGCTGAAAGGTATCACATGGAAAGGCTTAACTGCTACCTAACCGCTAGGTCGGTACGGGTCAGGTTAAGGTCAGGTACGGGTCAGGTTAAGGTCAGGTACGGGTCAGGTTAAGGTCAGGTACGGGTCAGGTTAAGGTCAGGTACGGGTCGGCGCGCATTGGGTACGGCTTGAGTGTGGGTCAGGTATGGCTCACTTTATTTGAAACATAAAAACATTTGTCCACAGTACAGCGCAGGTCCTTGTGCCCCTGGAACAGAGCCATTAGTGTGAATGTGAGCCCTGGAGTGACCCGTGCAGAGATTCTGACCTCGTCCGGCAGAGTGGCAGTCCTTGTCGATGATGACTGCTCCTGTGATCTGAGTGTTCTGGGAGTCTGGCAGCACGCTGTCGGAGCTCAGGCAGTAAAATAAGGCACATATGGGGTCAAACTCGGGGTCAGGCTCCAGGTCGCGCCGAGTCCGTGCATGCAGCTCCATGCTCATCAGCGTCAGGTGCTGAACCTGAGGAGACAGCAGAGAAGATCAAGACCAGCTTGACTGTGTGGGCAGTACTGTGACACAGAAACTCAAAAACTCACAAAGACCTAGCTACTCATGACCTTTTGGATTTATTGGATATTAAATTAACCGTTACATCGGCCTGAATTTCTCGAATCCTTTTAAAACTACACACTGCGTTCGGACAAACCACACTGTGTTGGGCTACACCGTGACACTAGAACTGACAGAAATAACAACGGGAGTCTGAAAAGTTTAAGATTATGATTTATTAATTACTATTCTGGGTACAACACACTGAATAGGAGTGTTTCCATCCAAATGTTTTTACAGCTGCATAGCAAAACAGCTGGACAACAAGCTACAGCGCCACCTGCAGGTACAGAAGAGAATCAGTGCAGAAGAGACTAGATGTGCTACGGTTTTGTTTCCTACCTCATGCAGCGCTTTGGCCTCCTGCAGGTTCTGCATGCTGACCTTAAACCCGTATGAGTTACAGATAGACGGACCCTCGATCTGAGAGCTGTCCCTCTTGGCTACATTCAGACCTGTGAATTGATTCTACAGGGAAAATAGGGCAGTTAAAATAACACAAACCATAAAAAAGCAGTCATATAGGTACAAACATGTAGGGTTTCTACACAGGACACGGAAATAAAGCTAATAAAGGAAATAAAGTGTCTTGAAGGCCAGGCGTGACCCCAAAATGAGGAAACACTCAAAAAACCTGCATAGGAAGGTACCTATGCAGGAAGGTACCATCTTCCACTTAAGGGCCTGTCAGGGGCTTTCCAGCCTCTGAGGGAGGCAGTTCACTGAGTTCAGACTCTACTGTAAGGAGCATTCAGTCAGACAATGCAATTGTAAGGGATGTTACATTAAAAGCCATGTATTTCTACCATGCCAATCACTGTCGATCGGTAAAACGCCCCTTCAGCTGCAGCCTTTTGTAACAGCAGAACTGAAGAGACGATAGCGATTCACAGGCAATATAATGTACAGCCCTGGTCTACACTAACACCAGCACAGAAGTCTTCAGGGCTCTTGCTACGGGATCACGCCTGTACCCAAGACTCGCTAAAAGGAGAGTGATATTTGTGGCATTAACAGAACCTTCAGCTGTGTGGTCAGCAGGACCCTCCGTAATGCGTCTGTGTTGCTGTTCCTCCTCTGCTGTGTTCTCCTAGACTTCTGCTCCATGTCTGCAAATAAACAGGTCAAATGGATTTCAAGAAATCAAACTTGCCAAATTTGCGCCCTCACTATAAACCGATCCTTCTGTACTAACTGTTCTTTGTAGGTCTTCGCCACCAGGGCGGTTACTAGCACAATAAAAAATGTTTAACTAGAATGTATTTCCGTGAGAAAACGTGAAGTGTCATTGCGCTCCAGCACTCACAGAAGCTTATTTCTGACAGGCATGAGTTTACCAGTCACACTAACACACTTTACTGTCCTTCAGGCTCAGTAAAAACACATATTTCAGAAAAAAGTGAAGATACGGCCGCAAACTGGCAAACTAGCAGCTAAAACAAGCGATCACAGGCTGAGCTTTTTTTTTACAGCGAACAGTGACACACGACTTTCTTTTCAAAAGACAAGCACTGACTAAGAACAGATTAATACCTTGTTTATTTACAACTTTTAACCTGTTCACGAATGGTCTACTTTTGGCAGCCATCTTTAAATCTCACGATTCACCATTCATTCATACAAAGTTATTATTGTTCGCGGTTGGACTAATTTCAAAGCTATGACTCTGAAGTTTCATGTGCCAGAAAATGAAAATATGCCAACTTATTTGAAAACGAGCAAAACACGACAAAATCCAGAAGTATGTAATGCTTGTGTGTGAGCACTCTTAGAAATCAGCAAGCCTTATTGTCCAGTTCCAAGGAATCTTTTTGAAAACATTGGAAATCAATAGTCACAGGTCTTGTGAACTTATGTTCAAAATTTGAGCTCAAAAGAATAAAAAATGGGTGTATAATAATGCTTTTAGTGCAAAGAGTACCTTTTTGTACCAGTCAAGCCGCCATTTTGTTTTTTATAATCCATTGTATTTATAATAGAATTATAAATAAACAACCGCTACAACACAGGCTTCTCTGCCACTGATTTTGTCAGAAGAGTCAAGCATGAACCAACTCAACTGACCAGATCCTAACCGACTCCGCCCACAAACTGGACAAAGGACATTTAACTCTGAACAGCTCGAGAAAACACGACAAATCTCACTCAAAACACAATAAAACAACTCATCAAATGTCCTCGAAATATTCCAGTAAGGATTAAGTGTAGTCTTCTGAGTGTTTTGTCCTTGGTTTGAGCCAAAAAAAATCGACTTATAAACCCAAACGCTCGGCTGGGATTCTGACTTCAGATCAGTTTCAAACCATTTATAAAGCCTTGGGAGAAGCCACACCCCCAAATGACATATCGTTGGAAAGCTCTTGTGATTTGCTAGAAGCCTCTGCATGCAAAATTCGGATAGAATTTAAGTGGCCTGAGTTATTGTCCGTCAAAGCCGGAGCGCCTCATTGGTTACTGTAGAAGAGTCAGAGAGACTCGAGCGTGGGCTCTTTTGAAACCTAACAACCTCCGGTATTGGTTTCTGCCAAGAAATCAAGGTTGTAAAACACCAATCACACAGAAATAAACCATTTAATACTTCCGTTCCACCTAGAGGTGAAAGTGGGGCATCCGTGAACAGGTTAAACAAATATTTACTGGATCTAGATACAGCAACATGCCTTCTACAGGAAACAAATAAGCACTAGAACAATAATTGTAGCACAACAAACATCCAAACAGCAGTTTCAGTAGTCAGATACTGAAACCTGGAACAGACACTCCTGTCCATAGTGCTACTCCAAAGATTCACTGCTTTCTGAAATCTCTATAAAATTTTAAAAATCTGAACCTCCCTTAAATCTGATTAGCAGGAATTCTGTAAAATATTCCAGACCAGCTAAGACAGCAACGGCATGCAGAGACTGCCTGGTTCTTAAATTAAACATAGATTCTAGCCTTTTTACACGTACAAGAGTCACTACCTTCTGTTCCAAGAGGGCTCAAGTCCACCTCAGGGTCACCTTTGCTTCTCCTCCTGCTTAAGACCGGAGTGCTATGGAGAATGCAGGGACTGGGGCTGTCTCCAAACTGTCCTGGCTTAGTATCTGGTGACTTGCAAGAGGGACTGATTGCTCCATCTAGTCTGGGAGATGCAGGTCCTGCAGCAAGCTCCTTCCTGTCATTATCTGGATCCATTTGACCAAAACTCTCTTCCGTAGTTTGCTGCCATGGTGTCAGGTCAGGTGAGTCTGGAGGAGTCTGTTTGAAGGAGTCCCCTTCTTCCTCTTCTAGTCCTTTGTTTATGGCATCCGTGACACATCTTGTGTCCTTTTGGCTGTTGTCAGATGTGGCGCCCTCTACTGGAGATATATGAAGAGACAAACTCAACCCTTTCCTCCTGAGACTCTGCAAGGCTGACACTTTCTTAGAACCCTCTTCTTGCAACAACTCCTCATGGTTCAGTGATTTGCTGTCTACTACCCGAGCTTTGCCCTGGTCCAACATCAACTGTTTTGCACCATTTTTTTTCCTGTCCCTCTGAAGACACTCATACTGTCTCTTTGCATGAAGCCAAAGCTGTACCCGGTCCCGGCTTGGAGCACTTTTGCAGGGCAGCAGGATCACTTTCCGGTCGCCACTGGGGGACGGGCTCCGCTCCATTGGGTCTTTGGTGAATTTTGTCGAGTCAGTGCCCCGATGATACAATGACCCTGGACAAGTCATGGCTGAGAAAGCAGTTTTCCAAAACTGCAAACCCTCTTGAGATAAATCGCTACTGAACTCAGTCAGATCTTTAACGAGCCTCGTTTCCACCACCAGCTTGCGCCCACCAATCTCTCTGAACAGAAACATAAAGAATATTCAAAGTTATTCCTGTACCTGGAACACATTTTTCCGGCAATTAGGCATGCGTCAGAATAGTACTCAAACAAATATGTCCAAATGATCAAATGTGCATCAAGAGAAGCTTGCTCTTACCTTGGCTTCAAAGGTGCATCAGAAGGATCACTGCAGAAAGGTTCCTGGTAGGTGGCTTCCGAAAGCTTCAGCTCCAGCAACGTAGTGAGAATCTCTTCCCGATTGGGCGGGGACATTAGGGGCTTGAGGATGTGAGCACTCTTCTGAGCCTGACTGCCATTTCTCAGCTGTGACAGGGAACTGACAGACCGCGGGGAACTGCTGGGAGTGGTTGACGTAAATGCATCGTTTCCATCCAGCAGGTCCCCAGTCGGGGAAATACCGTTATCAGCAAAAGAGGCTGAGGTAAGAGGCAAAAAGGGATCAGATGCATATAAAAGATCACTTTTTTCACAGTGAAAGTCTTGAAAGTGACTGCCATGTAGCTTGCTCAAAGACACTCCCCACTCTCTGCTTTTCAAAATCTTCTCGGAATCTAGCAGAGAAAAGGAGAACTCGTTGGGCAACCCTTCCGCAATGGCACCAGAGGATTTATCAAAGAGTTCAGGGCTAAGCGACCTGGGCTTCTGCCATGCCGATTCAGGCAAAGAGCCTTCCCCGGTGTTTAGTGCCTTTTCTTGCCTGTTTTCCAACTGCACAGTGGAAATTGCCTCCTGCTTGACATCACTGAGGAACTTCTGAGGCAAGTTTTTATCTGTTAATACAAATCGGCTACTGGAATACAGACCAGAGAAATCAGCCTGGCCAACGGCATTGATATCAAAGCTGTAATTATGAGGGACCTCAGGAGATAAGCTATCTTCAATAGAGTAGCAGCTGTCAAATCCGGGGTCTGACAAAAACCCAGGACTCCCATCTGAAAGAGGAGGGTCCAATTTTAAAAGGTTATCCTGTTTAGCATTTTTTCCTTTCCTGCTTCTTGGCTTTGACTCCTTTGGCACCTGAGTTCTTGGGATCCTGGGCTTTCTTGGCGTGGATGAAGGTGCCCTTCTAGGTTTGGCAACATCAGAAGGTTGCTGACTAGTAGAAATACTATCTGATACAACAGTGTTTCCACTCTTCAACTGCCTCTTTTGCAGAAGTTCCTTCAGGACAGCAAGGCCTGAAGGCATCTCTGGACGGGACAGTGTATCCCCATTTCTTGGCACTGAATGGAGATCTTTGTGAGGTTCATCTGCTGTAACATCCATGGATTTTGTAAACTCAGGAGCGTTTTCTACCGTGTCCTTCTTTTTAGGTGCACGTCGCCTGGACTTGCTAGACGTCTTTGGGGCTGTTTGTGAAAGCTGTATGACTTTAGGGGTCTGTTCAGTACCCAAGGGCTCTGGTTTGAATTCATATGGATTTCCATCATGACTTGCACTATCTGATCTTGAGCTGGATCTACTATATGTTATGACTGAGCACTGGTGTCCAGTAGTCTTTGCAGCTGGGGAGAGGACACTATTTAGAGATTTAACAACAAAAGGATTGGCAGCATTCTGAGAACTTTGAGAATCCTGCTCATTTGACGCAGGTACATTGAAGCCAAATACATCTCCAATGTTAGAGTCACAGTCTTCTGACTTTGGTGCAGTAGCTGATGGGAGCGCCTGTGAACTTGAAACACTCAGCTGAAGATCCTTTTGGCTGCAGTCTGGGTGTTGGTAGGGTGTCAAGTCATCAGATGAGGTCTGAGAGGGTAGAGGGTTGTCAGCGGGAAGCAATGAGTCATCTAACCCCTCAAGCTGCTTCTTTTTGCGTGGTCTTCTGCTCTTCTGGGAAGCACTGGTTTCTTTCTTGTTTTCAGTGTCCTTCTTTGGTCTTCTTGAAGTCCTGCGAGGGTGTTTTGTCCGCACGTCTCCAGTTAGTGCTGAACTCTCCTCAACTGGCTTGCTAGTGGGTTTAGTTTTCCTTTTTGGGCTTACACCAGGAGTCTTTTTTGACCTAGACATTTTGTTTTTGTTCCGAATGCCTCTACCGTAAAGTTTTGAGGGCAGTCCTTCATGTGGCGAGGCAAGACATGGATCACTGTGAGGGTTTATCAAGGGATCCTTGCTGCTTGACTCTAAAAGGGGGTCAGTAGGAGACCAGCATCGAGGTGGAGTTGAATCAGTGGGACTGGGTGCTCTCTCAGAGAGGTAACCCAGCTCCACCATCACATCTGAGTACTCCCCGCAGAAGTCATCAGTGTCGTCATTATAACACGGCCAAGGAGCAGGCAGTTTTGGCAAAGCCAATTCTGTTTTAATCTTCTTAGTCCTTCTGGTCCTGCTTCCTTGTGTACACCTTGGTTTTGGCGAGCTACTGATTTTACCTGATGGCGGAGTAACCTTGGCCTTCCGTTTGGGGTGCTTCTTTACCTTTGGCTCTGTAAGAGGGTATCTGACAGCTGGTGACTCTGGAACCTTGGGCCAGAAACTTTTCAGAGGGGCAAGTTTGTTATATTGCTCAAGCTTTTCTTGCGTCAGCACCACGCACGGTTCATCTGCCCTGATCTTGGCCATTTTCACCAACATATTCTTCTGCCCTTTAAACCTATTTATGATGATGTATTTGATGATGATTGGTGGCTCTTTTTTTGACAACTTCCTCTTTTTTTGACTACCGGTGAGGACACAGTTTTCTTTGAGGCTGTCTCTGCGTGCCGAAGCCTGTTTGAAAGAACGGGGACTTGAGTGATCTCCATCCTCACTGTCAAAACTAAGAGCCTTACGTTTTGTACGCAAGGTATACTTGCTACCTGGTAAACTGGATATGTTGGTGCAAGCTATTTTGGCAGGAAGGTCTGTCAGTGTGTTCTCAGGAGAACCCTCAGAACCCTTGTCCTCAGCTGGATCAGACTTTGCAAGGTCTTGGTTTTCCATCTCGACTTTCTCCTCAATGTCCTTGTTTGAATAAACTGGCGATGCTGCAGGAGACTCTGTGGCAACTTCACTTTGAGGAATTTGGGAGCTTTCTGTCAGACTTGTCCTCTTCTGGCCTGGTGGACTGCTCCTCTTTTTGTTTAACTTTAGCCTTGACCTTCGTTGCTCTGGATGATCCAAGCTACAACAACCATCACCGGTCTTACTTCCCACCTGCTTCTTCACAGGCCTTGAGAGGCAGTTTGAGAGAATAACACTGGGGAAAAACTTGTAGTGCGCTTCCTGCTGGGCCACTATGGTCCTTTCTGTTTTATTTTCCTGGTAGTCCTCATACCTGATCTTAAGCTCGCCAACATCACCTTCCTCACTGCCCTGGCCCATCTCACCTTTTTGAAGCACCACAGGTGCAACATCCTCCACTGGGACCTGCTCAAAACTTCTCACCACAAGGTTCCTGCAGTCTTTCTGACCCTGCTCCAGCTCGGCCTTAGGAGGACAGCTCCTGAGTTCAGAGTAGCTCAGCGAAAAACTCCTGTGGTTCTGCAAGATGTGATTCTTCTCAGCATTTTTGACACTGCCATACTTTTTCCTGCTCTGGGAGAGTTTCGAGCTTTCCAGGCCCAACCCATCTGGATCTGGCAGGTTCAGGCCAACAGCTTTGCTCTCGCTGGTGTAGAGTGGGTGTCCGCCCACTTTGTCAGCACCAGGCTGGGATACGTTTACTATATTGCACTGGATTGGGTGCTTAACCGGTGGAATGTAGGGCATCTCTTTATTCACTTTCAACCCGCTTAACTGTTCGTTACCATCTTGACTTTTGGCGGGAAAGTGCTTATCATCAGGTTCCTCCTTATCAAGCGAGAAGGTCTGCCTGTGTTCAGGATGTTTGCACTTGAGAAGAATTTTAGCTGAGGATGGGGGCTCTAGGTGAACAGTTTCACTCTGAAAGCAGTTTCTCCTTCCCAAGATCTTGTCATTCGTCATAAGAGATGAATGAGTCAGAGATCCTTTGTCAGTTAAGGATGAATCTGCAAGACGAAGCACAAAAATTGTTGAAACAAAAATGATTAAATATATCACCACACACAAACTACTTCAAACAGCAAGAGGTTCTAGCATCTCTAGGCGTCTACACACCACTGTTCTCGTCCGCAGCCCCATCCAGTTGGGGAATGGACAAGTCAGCAAAGAGTTCATTGCTCCCGCTCCAGTCCATCTCTTCATCTGACGAGCAATTCTGCTCCTCACTGGAGCTTTCGTTCACATCCTTTAAGGCCAATCTGCAAAACGAGGCAGGAAATTATTTTTAAAAATCCAATCATGGCTCATGGGAATAACACCCTTATGAAAGAAATCTAAGGCTGATTTTACATCTATACTGATAAAAAGGACATTAAAAAGTCCTAGAATCACATACAAGATATAAGAATGCATTCACATACTGGAATCAGGGAACACAGCTTGGAACAGTTTGCCTGTGTTTCCATGACGATTATATGAATTAGCGACTCCAGTGCTGTTTACATCAAGCTGCAGGGGCGCAGATAGCACTTTTAAGGCGGGGGGGAATCGGCGGTGGCGAGGGGCGGTGGCGAGGGGCGGGGCGGTGGCGAGGGGCGGGGCTTGGGGCGGGCACCAATGAGGCAGCTCCTAGGTCTCAGGACCCCAAAACAATAACACAAGACGTGCTGCTAGGAACTATGTGCTGGAAGAGAACGGCATGTTCAGGTCCCCCCACCATCTGCGCCCATGTCAAGCTGCACAACTTCAGCATCTTCTTACACAATGTGCTGCTTCATAGTCAGTTTTAACTAGGTTGAGCTGACCATTATTGCTTTATTCCCAATCCAAGACACAAAAACCCCTTACAGACTAATGTAAAGGTCAAATAGAAAAGCACACAAAACACCACGTCACTGCAAACCATCCAGCTCAGTGCACGGCAGGGTTCGTAACTCAGGAGTTTATACAGGTGGGCTATGGATAGGCAGCCCACCTCTGGCGATAGGGCGACGAGATGAATGAGCAGGTGGATTGTTTTTATTCACAAACCCACAAGTCAGCAACCCGACGTTCCCTGGTCCCAGCGTTTCCCCAGCTGATGCCGTATTTCGTAATCATATTCCCATTATTTTATTATAGCCTGGCAGCGGTATTGAGGCTAATCATCGGTGGCCCACCCTGTATCAGCTATCAGTTTGGTGTCGTCTGTAGTTTTATTCTGGACCACAAAGAGACAGAACTACAACACTGAGCCGATACAAAGAATTTTGTGCCACCAAAACATTTGTCTTGGTGTTAAAAAACACAATAACATTCAAGGCGTTAAGACCTGTGTAAAATATTTTTAAATTCAAAAAACCTGCAGTCCGTACCGGGTTGAGGGTCCCAGAATACCACTGTCCCATCTTTGTGACATCAGCACGCTTAGCTCCGCCTCCTCTTTCTCAAGCTCGGGCACCACCTCCTCCTCGTCGCTGTTGTACGGGCAGCTAGCACTTCTAGAAACTTCTGCTCGAAAACTTTCATCTGCAAGGCTCTCCAGCAGGTCCACCATGGCCTGGTCCTGGCTGGTGTCTGAAAGTCGGGCAAAATGTTGGAAATCTTCCTGGATCACTTTATTCAGATGGTCCACCTTCACCTTATTTACTTATCTACAAACTATCTGAGGAAAGGTAATGTTGACTAACAGATATGATGGACACATCAGCTCATGAAATGTGGTGGTATACTGAAGGTAGGATTCGAACCCATGACCTCTCAGTCCAGAGGCAGGTATCCTACCAATTACCCCCAATTCAAATTAGAAAATCAAACTGGAATTAAAATTCAACAACCACCACAGGATACTGAATCGGAATTAAAGGGGACCTATTATGCAAAACTCGCTTTAAAAAAAAAAAAAAACAAGGTTATAATCGGTCTATGGGCTACAAAACATGTTCATGAAGTTGTTTGAACAAAATCACTCTCACAAAGAGATATCACCAGGTTTATTATATACTTTCCTGCAAATAAGCTGTTGCTGGCCACGCCCCATCATCCAATGCTCCGCCCACCGCTTACGCTGCTCGTAACAAAACGAAACTTAACTGCGATAGAAACACAAAAGTCTTTATTTGAAAGTACTTACATCTCCCTCATCTGCTGACTCGTCACAGACAGTGTACAGATCCCCCACGACGCTGAAGT
>JBBPCY010072792.1:0-10767 GCA_037974405.1 Brachyalestes nurse
ACACACACACACACACACACACACACACACACACACACACACACACACACACACACACACACACACACACAGACACAAACACACACACACACAGGAAGCCCAAACACCTCAGTCAGCTTCACATTATCAGGCAGAATTCTGACTCAGCATACATGCACAAGGACAAGGACACACACACACACACACACACACACACACACACACACACACACAAGTCTCTGTAACATTCCCTATATGAGCGTAACAAGTGGTGTGCCTTAATCTACAACCTGAAACACACAAATAACACAAACTCACACTATTACAGTGCCCCACCACACACAGACACACACACACACACACACACACTCATCATTATCTGAAAAGGCTTCATTAGAGGAAACAAAGTTCAGAGTACGTTCAGACTTACTGCATCCAAAGAGCTGCCACTGAAGAGTGAGTCTGTGATACTGAAGCACCTGCTGTTCACAGTCCACTTCAAGGTCTTAAGCAGTAACAAAGTATCTCTCTGCTTGTGTCTGTAAGAGTGTTTGTGTGTGTGTATTGAGCTCGCTGCCACCCGACTGAACTGACACTTTGAAGACTACACTAACAGTCAATGGCTATGAGAAGGATTGAGATTAAAGGTGTCATAAGAAGCCAGTTATTCCTCTGTCCTTCAGACAGAGTGTGTGTGTGTGTGTTTTTTCTTTCTGGCAGTTTATATGCATGCTTGTGTGTGTATATTTGACCATGCATATTTGTGTATGTGTATTAGGGTTTGTGTGAGTGTGCACCTGTGTGTGTACAGGGATGGGGACACTCAAGTCATGACTTGGAATCAAGTTTAGTGACTTGAGACTAGACTTGGAATCACCTTTAACTGACTCACAACTTAATTTGGACTCACCTCTAACTGACCTGTGACTCCTTTCAGACTCAGTTATAACTGTCTAGTAACTCAACTCAAATTCGTCCTAAACAGACTTGCGACTGTTTCCAGAAAAACCCTAAACTGACTGGTGACTTCACTTGAAATCGCCCTGAAATCGACCCATAACTGATATATTTCAGCCTTGACTGATTTGGGTCTCACACCTGCTAGCTAGCACACCCGCTAATTCAGCTGAAATTGTCAGACAATCTAGCTGAAGTTTTGAAAAGGGAAGTGATAAAATACTGAACTTCAGCATGATTAAGTTTTAGATTACGTGGATTAGCTATTAGCTGTACAAAACATGCTTCAAGCTCCTAAATCCATCCGACTGAACAATTTACTACAGTGAAGAGCTTGTCAAGTAAAGTTTTTTTCGGGGTTTACATCTGTACAACAGCAACATGTCATCAAACTAAATTACAGCCAGGCAAACTTAAAAATCCAATGGAAACGTGACCCAAGGATAGATACACAATCCAAGTTGTGTCACTGTATGTGTAAATATGTATGTAAAACACAAAAAATCCTTCTCTAGACATTCAATTTCCATTCAAAGTTATTAACGAATGTCACAGAAATGGGTCATCACTGAGGCCAACAGTGTCAATCGGGAAGTAAGTATTTTCTCTAGTAACTCATATAAAAAAAAATAACTGACAAGTTTTTACATGTGGAATGTGAAGTGGAATGCTATGTTTTATCTATGGTAAATTTTTGAGTGTTTATTAAGTAATAGCACACATTGTCTAGACTGCTATTGGGCACTTTAACAGCTAGCTCTGAGACACTTTAAAAAGGATATCTGGAGCATTATTGTCATCTGACATTACCTTGTTGGTCTCACTTAATTCAGAATATTATTTTTTTTATTTTCTTATCGTTTTTATAGTGGCTTCAAAGTGTTCAGGACAGTTCTTCCATATTTACACACAAAGTATTATTTTAGCTCAAAATTCACTGTAACAGGCAAAGACGTTGTGCATGTACTGAATGAGAATAACACACTCTCACTCCAACACGTGTGTGTTTGCATATATGTAGGTAAGCATATGTGTATATCTGTGGATTTCGGCGTGCGTGTGTGTGTTTACCTGTTGCGGTCCTCGCTCTCTGTGAGTGTGTTTTCGATGCCACTGTCTGTCTCCACGTCCTCGTGTAGTTCAGGATGAACCAGTGCCCCGGTGTCTTCATCTGTAAACGTCTCACACTCGCTGTATGCACTCTCCGAACCCAGATATGCACTGTCTGACACCTCCGCCTGCTGCACACATACACAAAATACACAAATACACAAATGTATTAGTGACATTTGCAAACAATCTGATTCATTATTACTGAGTCATTAACTCACTGTCAGAGCAGAGCCCACACACAAAAATCAAATTACAGCACAGGACCTCACTGTGCTGAAACGGTTTTCAACAAATCTGAGCTGCAATCATATGAAATTGTTCTATTTAGCTCATTCACAACTTCCATTAAGCTTGTTTTTCCATGGAGGCAAGAAACATCCACAGACATACAGACACCACAACCAGTTCATTTCACTACAACACCGTTCTTTTTTCTGAGGAGAAACACCAACAGAACCAAAGAATAAAGTTCTTATTCCAGCTTAAGGAAAAACCTTGAACTGAATAAGCACAATAAAAAAATCCCATAAATTTTCCAGTAAACATAAGATCACATCAAAGCCAAAGCAAACACTGCTATGACATCCGGTTTGTTTTTGGCAACCAAGCACCTGTTTTCATAAAATGTTGCCGTCCAATGACTGTCCGAGTCCCCTCTATAAACACCCAACTGCCCTGTGAACGGGTTAAACTCAGTCGAGCGGAGAAAAACACTATCAGCAATTTTTTTCCTTCGACCTTCAGCAAAAACAGTCACGGCACATAAGGTGCTCAACAACATCAACAAATATCACACATATCACTTCAATACAATGTAGACTGTCCTCGTTCTCCATAGTACAAACAATGTCAATACAACCTCAAAGGCACAATATGGTCCTTAAATTATTTCTAAAGGAACACAACAATCTCACAACTATCTCGGAGTGAAAAAAATAAAACGAAGTACAAAAATAAAATAAAAAGCCTGGCAAGGTGTATGGAACTGAAGACATACGCTTGATGGTACCACCCTGGTGATAGTGTTCGTACCCTAAAAGGTAGTGTTTTTTTTGTATCATTTTAAAATAAGTGAAGTAACACATATATAGATAACACATATAGACGCACCTAAAATGTGTTACACAAATCGATTTTCTGTTATACGTCCTTTAAGTAGTTCCTTTATTGCAGATTTTGCACCTTCTTGGTATGTGAGCATTAACGTTACTCTTTACAATCTGTAAAATGTATCTTTGTCTTCCATACTTAATCACTGAACCTGATTAAGGGCTGCTCGTCACCAATAGTGTCACCAAACAAGCATGATAAAGCTACAAGAAATGAACTAACAGACGAGCTGGGCTCCATCAGGGACCACCTGAACCAAGCATGAACCTAACCACAGTGCCTAACATACCTCCATGAAGTCCGCTGGAACTCCAGGAGTAGGAGGGCCCAGAGGGCTGGAGGCCATGCCCAGAACCATGACCTTAACCTGGGACACAGCAGTCAGCAAGAAAAGGGTCCACTACCAGAGCTCCAAGATAGAAAAAGAAAAAAGTCCTCTCTCACAACAGTTCCTTTCCCTCAAAGGCAAAGATAAAGAAGACAGAAGGAAGAGAGACAGACTTAGAGAGAGAGAGAAGAAGAAAGAGACAGATGAAAGAAAGAAAAAAGATTAAGGGAGAGAAAGAGTAAGAGAGAGTGAGAGAGTGAGGACGTGTCTAAAGTGTAATCGTTGGAAAAATGAAGTGTAGCCGACGAAGTCCGAAGGGCAAAACAACCAGAAATGGGTGGGACCAGTGCCCACATGTCTTTACGTTCACAGTCTGTGAGTGTGTGTGTGTGTGTGTGTGTGTGTGTGTGTGTGTGTGTGTGTGTGTGTGTGTGTGTATAAGCTTTCATGCCAAAGTCAACCAGTCTGCTTACAACCAGCACCCAACTTTTCCCCAAAAATATTACTAATATTATCAAAATGACCAATAGTATAGATATGAGAGTGTTTGTGTGCTTTAAGATCTTTGTGGGGTCCAAGCGATGAAAACGTGAATGTTTTGTCATTGTAAGGATGTTCAGCTTTTTGTCACAAGGCAAAATGCTCTTCCTTAACAGAAATTACAGCTTTAACTAGAAACATAAAAAAGCTGATCTAAAGTTCATCATAAGCTGGGTGAGGTGTAGCACAGAGGAAAAACCTCACAAACACTGGGGTCGGTGTGTGTTTAGGTGAGAATGAGTGTAAGTTTGAGAGATGATTTTCCAGTGTGTGTACGCCCACAAGTGTGTGTTTTAGATGTGTCTCTCCTGGATGTTGTGCTCCACCCAGCCACCTTGCGTGTTTTGAAAGCAAACGGAGAAACAACACATCTATTCATCAGACGGAGTAGGAGGGGAGTCAAAAAGAGAGAGGAAACGTCAACTCCCAGGTGCGTTCTCTTCTCAAAACGTCCATTCAGAGCTCTGTCTGTGTTCAAAACCACACTCGGAAAAAAATGCTCAGAAACGCACTGACCCTCGCTGTTTGTGAGCACCTGCATTTTTCAGTACAGTGTCACTTACTGAACTTCTTAACACTGGCACGTGATACTGAAGCCTTTTGATTTCATGCCTTTGAAATTTTGACAAACATTACTTTTTTTAAAACCTGCCCTTAAGGTGGTCTATTTGCCATGGCTAAAAGGTTAATAGTTTGTCAGTATCAAAGAAAAACAAACAAGTGACTACAGTAGTGGAATTTAATAACCTTTCCAAGGTTATACTGACTGATACCACAGAGCATCCTTTTTAGTACCTTGTTTACAAAGCAGAAGTAAACACATACAGATCCTAGGAGTGTGAACATCTCAAATGAAGCGTTTTGAAAAAAAAAATTATATTATACTGAACATGAGCGCCACTGTTCAAATATTCGATAAGAACAAAATAAAATCTTGTTATTGTTATTGTTCTAATTACAATATATTATTGTTATTTGTAAATAGCTTTTTTACTGCATGAACTACATCCTTTTATTTTACTTTCATGTTGGTTTTCTTTCTTTGTTTGCTCCCAAATACAGGCATGACAGGTGAACTAAGATGCTAAACTGCCCCTAGGTGTGTGTGCAGGCATGCGTTTGTCTGTGTGTCTGCGCTGTGATGGATTGGGTGGGGGTGCTGTCTATATCTATAATCTATTTCTTGGTGAGCATTTTCTAAAAGCTATAAACAGGAGGGAAGAATGTGAACCCAGGTAAGAATAGAAAAATGGAGGCAAACAACTCTCATTATTAAAGGCTCTATTCTCTAATGAGTCAGTCTGATTGAACTGTGTGATAATGAAATGACTGTGATAGTGACAGGTGTTCAGGTATTCACTCTGCATTCACTCCGAACGGTTTTGCTTCATCAGCAGGAGGCGCCACAACTGCACAGTAAACAACTCACCCTCTCTATATTGTTTCCTCAGTGAATTTCAGTATGTTTCTTTCATCCCCTCTGCTGTCTTTCATCCCCATTTAAAAAGGAGCTGCAGAGGAACTTTGATGTCTACGTGACCTTCCCTGAAACTTTTCCAGTAGCTCCAACTGCACTGAACAAGACCACAATGGAGCTTCACAATATCTTGCAGACATAAAATGGCACGTAAAACATGCTTGTCGGTAATGGAGGGAGCTGTCTTTATTGTTGAGACAGCAATTTTCCCTCTTTCTCTCAGATCCACACATTCTTATGTTAAGATTGGATTCCTCGAAAAACCCGAAATGATAATTGAATTCCATGCAGTTTTGTTAAAATACACAAACACACAGACGCAACCTAGAATGTCAGACATGCTCGCCACAGAGGATAATAACAGTATGAAGCCTGAAGCTACCCAACATAACAAAGAGAGAGAGAGGGCGAGAGAGAGAGAGCGAGAGAGAGAACGTGAGAGAGAGAGAGAGAGAGAAAGAGAAAGAGAGGGCGCTGAGAGTTCACTTGGAAACAGCGGTACTGAGGACAGATCACTGTGCAAACAAAACCACATTGTGCGTGCATGTGTATGTGTGTGTGTGTGTGTGTGTGTGTGTGTGTGTGTGTGTGTGTGTGTGTGTTGCATACCTCATCATATTCCTCCGCTGCTCCATTGGCATCTGCTGAACTGAGCTGCAACCTGTAGAGATCTGGATCGGAACCTGCAAGACAAAGAGAAACACTGTGTTTTCCTTCTTTAAACCCCATGATTAGACTTTGTCAACTGAATTCAATTGTTTTTGTGCAGTGATTTTTAAAACACACAATGTGCAAAAGAAAGACAGAATATAAAATATTTTGTTTACTATCTAAGTCTGAAATATCTTTACTGAAAAAAAAAGGCTTGTCTCGGTCATGTGATACAGTACATCAAAGATTTAGCCCCCCAAGCTAGCAAAAAAACAAAAGTCTTTGGGAGCCTCTTCGTATTTTTACACTTAGTTTTTAGTTGTATTTATACCGGTCCGGCGAAAGTATTGTTTTACATGAAACTGGTCAGTGGTGCAAAAAAGGTTGGGGCCGCTGCTGTAGACTCTGTAGACTGCACCAGGTAATGGACTCATGACACAAGCAGGTGATATTAATGTAATTAAATAGAAACATTCAGATCATACACTGATCATATGGTATACCCACCAGTGTTAAATGCCTGGCAAACATTACCAAATTCATCAGTTATGCTCATGTGTGCTAATATGATAAAGACCATAGGGACTGTTTGTGCCTCAAAATATCAGTGGAACATTAAACAGCAAAGTACTGGAGAGCTTAGAACCACTAGTCCATTATTCATGACATAACAGTGTAAAAGTAAACAGGTATTTTCAAAGTAGGTCCAAAAACAAAAAACAGTTTTGTTCCAACAACAACGTGTAAGCTGATAAAAAAATAATCACTCAAATTTATAATCTTCCTAGTTTTACCATCTTAACAAAGAAAAAAAAATGTATTTGTAATTTAAAATTTTTAAATGTAATTACAAAATACAAAACCACAAAATGATTAATTAAGTCTACTCAGATTTTGCTTTGTCAGATGATGTGACATGGCCTTTACTCACTTTTGTTTATAGCACTGTCTTTTACTGAGCCCTAGATTTCTAAACTGCCATTTAAAATCAGTGCAAAACCTTTTTAAATAATTATTAGAATGTTTAACAGTTTCCTTTTTGAATTATTAAACATGCACCTTTTGGAGTCTCAGAGTTACTGGGAATCACCCTTTTTACTTTATTGATTTCTCGGACGTCTTTTGGGACTTCATGCTCAAATTTTATTCAGCTATTATTTACACTGCCTCTGCAAATTTAAGACTATAGTATTGATTATGCAGGCGGGCTATGAAAACAGAAGCGGAGCAAAATCAACCAGCCTGTGATCAACCTGGCCCCCATATGACCTTGTATATCACTGAAAAGTCACGTATGCAAGCTGCAAGGGCGTAGGCGTGCTTTAAACATCGCAGTTCAGGGACTCCTGGGTGCCTGACATTTAAAATACTGAACAGTGGAAACGAATAAATTCAGATTACTCACAAACCAAACTCAAGTCACTATGCAGTTAGATCTGCTGATGCTATAATTATAACTGAGGGCAAGAAAAAGCTTTTTCTCACAAGAAAAAGTGAGATTACCTGTAAAACTGCCTGTAAAAGCCACTTATGTTTTGTACACAGTTGCCTGCAAGATGACTCATAAATATATGGGATTTGTTTCATTTCCGATGCCTATTTTGTTGACACAACCCCATTTTCATTAACGGTGCTGGAGCAGAGCATGTGGCGAGCTTCAAGTTCCTCGGTGTGCACATTGTGGTGTGCACAGGACCTGACAGGGTCTCTAAATACCTCCTCTTTGATAAAGAAGGTCCAACAACACCTCCATTTCCCGAGGAGGCTGAAAAAGGCCCAACTGTCACAAAAACACCCTGCCAACTTCCACTGCTGCACTGTAGAAAGGATTAGAACATCCTGCATTGCAGCGTGGTCCGGTAATGACCAAACGGCCCTGCAGTGGGTAGAAAAAGCTGCTGAACATGAAAGATAGCTATTACAAACATTGCATCTGGCATAGCCGTAACATCATCCAGGACCCCATTACCCTCGCAATAGACCCCCAAGTGAGAAACGGCACCGTGTCTCTGGGCCCAAAACCAAGCCTCAAGACCCAAGGCTCAGGTATTTTTACCCCTAGAACTGTAATGTCACTATGCCCACACACTTCAAAGCACTTTATTAAAATGGCCTTTATGAAATGAAAGTAGTAAAAGTTTTCATTTTGTCATACATGGACACACCACAGCACACAGTGTGAACAGCACAAAATTCTTCCTCTGTATTTAACTATTCACCAAGTGAAGCAGCGGGCAGTCAGCAACACGGCGCCCGGGGAGCAGTGTGTGGGGGAGCAGTGTGTGGGGACGGTGCTCAAAAGTACATCAGAAGCGCTTAGCAGTCTTGAGAATTGAACCCATGACTTCCTGATCGCAGGGCGAACACCCTAATCACTAGACTACTAGCTGCCCTGTCACTTTATCACAGTGACTGAATCAGAACCTGCCATGCCATCTTATCAACAATAACTCACTTATGAACTCACTTATCTGCCATTCTATCTTTATCTTACATTTGGTGCCAATTTATGGTACTGCATAGTATTGCACTGCTTTTCAATTGTCTTCTTGCTGCACCCGTCATGTTGTGCTGCCCTGACTAACACTGTGAATTTTATGTACTGGCTCTGCTCTGAATAATGACAATAACCTAAAGTGAACTGAAGTATTGCAGCAGGCGCTCCGGCAGTCAAAATAAACACTGAGGGCACTCAGGCTAACAGCTGCTTGGTTTTTGGCTTTCAATTATATGACACAGACCGCAAACAGGAATAATTTTAAAAAATATATTCAGTGTAGCAACCTAACCACACAGCAGTATCACACCAAGACAATCGCTGATGTAGTTTCTAAGTTAAAACAAAAAAAAACACATAAACGAACAAAAAAACATTTAGTATGGCAGAGACTGGAGAGGTCACATGACCTTTTCATCAAAAAAGGGAAAATTCACATCCCACTTAGCTTGGAAGAGAAAATAATCCTGGTTTGAATTTGTATTCATGTTTGCAGTGACAAACAGAAATATTCAGGCTTTGAAGTTTATTCAAAGTAAACATACAAAATAAAAATAAGTTGCATGTCTGTTAAAACTTAACATTCAGCAATAATCTAGTGCCAGACAGACAAACGTTACTTATAACAGACTTCCACATTAAGCACTGTAATACCACAATATGTGGCAAGTGCATGTTTATGAAACTAAACTGTATTTTAAATTATTTTAATTGAACGTTACTACTTGTGCAGTACTGCTGTTAAAAATGTGCATAGGACTTTAATCAGGGGACTCATTCCATTTTTAAAAATGTGATAAATGGCAAATAAGGTCAGATTATTATTATGATACCTAAACATAATAGCAGCACATGTCTAAGTGATTTGAGAAGAATATGGTAGAGAAGTCGTTCAGTATGAATACAAAGCAGGATTACGACGTCAAGAAACAGGTTAGGGAGCTTTTAAATAAAAAAGATGACTGAATTATCCACTTAATTCAGTAATGCTGGAACTTCATGTGTCCCACAAGCGTGGATCACATACAGTGAGTCATTCTGACAGTAAATAAGCATTTTGACAGTTGGTTATTATGTCACACTTGAATCATTCTCTCTGACTCATTATGCGAAAAGAGCAAATAAAACTAGCAGGACGCTACACTAACCCATCGCTATGGCAACGTAGAAGCATGAACGAGAGGCATGAACATCAGCTTTATACTGACAAGTCTGCACCCCTGTTAGCACAGAGCAGTCTGGCTAGTTTTAAAAAACGTTAGGAAGAGGTCCTGTTGAATTTCATCAGATTTCAGCCCACAAAAACAACTGAGCTGTTGATTGGCTAGTTGTGTGTGTGCACCAGAGCCACCAGAACTATGACAATGCATTGCAGTGCACTGATTCAGCTACAATGATTATAGACAGTTATGATCATATTCAGTAAAGCTTCAATAAAGACTTTACAGTGTCTAACAAACATTATTACATGATCTATTTTCTTTTGATGTAATAAAAAAGGTAGAAATTTTCAGACATCTTCTATAGTCTTTTTTTTTTATTAGAGAGCGAGACATGTATGTGTCTTCTGTAGTACTAATAATTAAGACTCTTGTGGCATGCGTTTGCTGCATACACATACCCAGTATTTTGATGAGTGGGCAAAATGACTATATTTCGATCAGTCAACAAACAACGGTTCAGCTTTGTCTGTATTTTTAATAATCAGTATAGCTGACTGCGTTTCAATGCTGACGTCCCTACTTAGTATTTTACTAATTACTACATCGCCGGCGTTTCAAAAATAATTATGAAAACTTTTTCCAAAATAACTGCAATTACATCCATTCAAATCTGATAACACCAAACTGTTGCGCTACCCAGAAACAATAATTAATTCACAGACTTTTTTCCATCTGAGCACCTGCCCCTGGAGAGCTCTCTGCAATCACTGCCAGTAACTGCTTTCTGCTTGTGTAGACCAGATATCGAAAGATGGATGACAGACTGAATTCATCATATTAAGTCATCTTGTCTCAGCTCTAGTACAGTGTGTTCTCAGAGAAACACACACACACACACACACACACACACACACACACACACACACACACACACACACACACACACACACAC
>JBBPCY010072793.1:0-10766 GCA_037974405.1 Brachyalestes nurse
TCACGTTAACGCATTATTTACGTAACACCAACAGGGACTTTAATGACACTGCATTCAGATACATAGACTTTAATATGGAGTTGTTTCCCCTTTGCAGCTGCTATAATGGGTCCACCCCCCTACGTTCCAGAACTATTCATCCAACATCAGTACCTACTTTCATATGGAGTTAGTCCGGCTTTGCAATTCCTAGAAGGGCTCCGACCCTCCAGCACCCCCCCCCCCCCCCCATGCTCTGGACTCTGTGGGGAACTTGTTTTTCTATAACAAACTAGATAAAATGTGAATGCCCTGGCAGTGGCAGATAGCTTTGGTTTTTTTTATTTGATTTGATAACAGTAATGTTCAAGAAATATCTGAACTGCGACTGTAACTGTGTTAAAGGGAACACTGCTGTTAAAAAGCTCCTTATTTGTTTAAAGTGTTTGCAAACCAAATGCTTTTGCACTTTTGTTCATATAGCAGTCCTTTAAAAAGTACAGTGCACAATACACTACTTTTGAATTCATTATTTAATTTTGGGTATAACAATGTGAATCATGATATATGATTATATATATATATATATATATATATACCGTGTTGCCTCAAGCTCTGCTGCCTGGACGTTTGTCTTTGAAGCTGTGAAGCTGCAGCTCGGCCCCTCCCTGGCTAAGCGTCCTGCTGGGCAGTTACACTGCTGCTACTGCCGCTGCTGTTGTTCATGATTGCTCAGGGACCACCTTCGCTGCTTTTGGATTCAATTTAGCAGCTGTAAGCAAAACTGAATACGAGCCAAAAAAACTAAATCCCAGCTTTGGTAGACACAATGCAAATAGAAGCCGAAATGTGCAGGTGTTCTCCTGCAGCTAAAACGCTGGGCAGCAGGATCTCGTGGGACAGACGAGAGAACATGTTGTTTCTGTGGTCCAGACATGCCAGAGGAATTTTTTTTTGGTTTGCTGATGGTGACATGGCCTTGTGGAAGGAGGCATGGCAATTGCTTTTCCAACAGTGGGAGGAGGGTGTGTGTGCGTGTGTGGTTTTTTATGTGTGTGTGTGTGTTGAATCAGGGATTGGATGGGGGATGGGAAAGGAAGGATGGAGGAGGGCGGTAAAAATGAGGGACTTGAATGAAGGGGTTGAGCGTAAGGGGTGGTGGCAATGGGGATGGTGGGCTCAGAGAGGTCGTTAGCATTAGCTTAGCAGATGCAGAAGGGTGGAATTAAAGCAATCGGATGGAAAAAATGAGATGGAAGATAACTGAACACTAACTGCACTTCTACCAGTGTCTTTAGGCACATTAGCTTGTATATGTTAACTAAACATCAACATACATTTCCAGTCCCTTAAAGGGGAAGTCTACTGATTCATTATTAAAGTGTAAAGAAAGCCATTGAAAGTGACCTGATGAAAATTCCATTTCAGAGAAACTCTTTCAGAGAAAAATTCTTTCAGAGAAATTCACATTTGTTTGTGGTGGTGTCTAAAAAGAGTCTAAAATCTTTCTCATATAAAGTTATTACATAAAATGGTCACGTGGTCTGATCCCAGACACACTGTTTACCATAGTTTTAGGCCAGTTACATGCTAGTTGGCAATAGTCTCCAAAGAAAACAGATTTTTTCACATTTGCCAACAATTTTTCATCATCGGTACCACATGTAAAACCTCAGAAGACAAATACAGGTTCACTGCTGGTTTTGGAGATTAAATAAAATAGCAGTTTTTTGCCACTTGGTTCCTATGAACACCATTGTAAAGAAATCAGAATCTTAACGAAGCATTTCACATCAGACCACTCTAACATTTCAGTCACTGAATTATTGTCTTTAATAAAGTTCTTTTAATTTATTCTGGAGCAATGCCATTGAAAAGAAGCATTGAAAAGTAACTCCGCATCCACTGAAATGCTCCTGGTGTGTATCTTCAGGTACTTGGTGTGTATCTTCAGGTACTTTGATTGGGCTATTGTCCCTGTGCGTTCTATTTATCTTAAACATTATTTCTTAATTTGTTAATGAATGGCTCAATAAAAAAAGTTCTTAAATGACTTAAAGTCTTGTTGCATTAAGATATATGGAAAGTATTTTTTTCCTTCTCCTACAAAGCTATAATTTCAGAGATATGAGCTTTTGCTCTGACAGCGAGAACATGAGTGTTGTCTTAGGGATGATGCAAAGATGAATCATCATTTACATCACATGTTGCCTTCACGAAGCTTGTTTTCCCACATGTAGAAGAAATGTAGGGAGAATCAAATGAGCTCCTCTGAAGCAGTTGTTATGGAAATGGCTGGGCTGCAGTGTTTCCGAACCCGAGTGAGAGATTTGAGAGCAGCCTTCGGAGAAATGGAGGAGGATGGAAATGTGGAAGAATCTTATTTTCTCAGTTTAGCTTCCGCAGGGGCTGACACTTTGGAAAAGGTTGACTTTTGTCTTTTGTTACCATCATTCATCAGAATAAGAGCAGCATACAATTAGCAAGCGAGGGAGAGAGAGGCTGAGGGGGGATGGAGAAATAGAAAGTGATGGGGGTTGGAGGAAGAGAGTTCATTAACATGATTGTTGAGGGAATGCCCATCCTCCCTCTCACAGCCACAACTCATAACTCTCATAAGGTCATTTTCTCCATGGAAGAAGGGGCCTTCGACCTCTCAAAGATTTATGGAGAATGAAGTCATGTGAGTCACTGAAGGGGAAATTAGGTGTCCACCAATCAGAGGCTTTACATGAAGCTTCCTGCCTCGGGACATCCATGTGTTTGGTTGGTTCCTTCACACTAGTCATGGCTTCTAAAACCCCATATGCAGTCTGAGATCATTAGTGAGAATCCCTCTTTTTTACATTGTTCTTATTTAAGACAAAATGTTCATTATGATCAGGAAGCTGTTCAATTCCCAAGACGGCTAAGCACCTCCGAGGTACCCTGGAGCAAGATACTGTCCCCACACACTGCTCCCCGGGCGCTGTGCTCCTGGCTGCTCTCTGCTTATCTTGGTGAATGGGTTAAATGAAGAATTTCATGCTGTTTACACTGGATGCTGTGATGTGTTCACGTATGACAGAACGGTCACTTTACACTTTTATGCAAAAAGGAAAATCATTTAAATTTCAGTAAAAAATTCAGAATTTCTTAGTATTTTGCTATAATAACATAGATCTCTGCAACTTTGGGTAGAAGAATCTTACAAATATATCAAATCCATATGAAGATTCACAAAACGGCCAACGAGGGCCTTAAAATGGGCAATGTTGACATCTGTACTTTATTAAAATGAAACTCCAGACTATCTCAGACTATTGGATCCCACTGTAGCACCTAACTCATAAGAACCTTTTGGTATCCATCAAGAGCATGTTACAGATGCACACAAATGCAATTTTAGGAACCCCTGGGCAAGACTCCAAACACTACATTCATCTGTAATGGGACTAAATTGTAAGCATCTCTGGCAAATACATACATTTTAATGTAACTGAAACCACACTGGTTCAACAGGAGATTCCAAAATAACTAAAGACAAAGTCATAGTCTGAAGCAAACTGCATCAGGTTTGCTCATATGTAATTTGCAAATTTTACATTCCATGGTGTAATACCCAAAAGTCTATTGAACACATTCCTGCATAGCTAGCTATAGTAGCCATGGGCTATCTTCCTACATCTTCACCTTTAGGGACATGAGCACAGAGTGTAATTTACATACACAAACGTCCACTTGACTGTCAGCGCATTGTTCTCATTGCTCATCTCATCAAGTGTGTTTTTGGCAGATACAAAAATGTCCTCATGGAGGCAACCTAAAAAAGGCTCCAAGTATTTGGTTGCTTATCAGCTTCTTTCTTTTAGAGTTGGGTAGAAGCCTTGGAGCCAACCTTCAAAATCTCGAAACAACTACAGGTTCGTTTTGTAATTTTTCTTCCACCTTTGGAACACACCGTTTTAGCAACAGCCTCTGATTCTTTCCTTGGCTGTGCCAAAGTATTTTAGTCTGTGCACAAAATCAAGGCACTTTAATTACAACCAATTTCTTCGTGTATCCGTTTCTTTTCAGTCAAATGCTTTCATCTACTTCAGCAGAACCTCTTAAGAACTTTCTCATGTGTAGACTCTAGAGGAAAAAGAAAAGCATATACAGGAACAGATGCAGCCGTACACTCTTCAAGCACCCTTAACATTTTGACAAGGCTTCTGAGGTTAATACAAGCAACGACACCAAAAAGATCCAAAACACATCCAGAATTCATTAGCTTTACTAAAACATAACAAACGTCGCAGCATTTTTAAGAATCTGACTTGAAGTCCAATATTGCAGAAAATTAGCTGTATTATTCCTGTTCATGTTAGACACCATTCACTCCACGGTACGTTTAAGAACATTTAGCAGCCTGTTCTTAAATGTTAGTTTTTTGGAATGTCACAAAAACAAGCATATATTTGTCCACTGTCGTTAAGCCCCGCCCCTTTCACACTGGAAGCTATAAATGGTGTTTCAGAATGGAGTGTAATGCAGTACAGAACTTCCTGTCAGAACAGAGGTTGTTTATATAAATCAGTCAAAATAATTAAAACAGCCTGTCTGTCTGTCTGTCTGTCTGTCTTTCTATCTGTCATCTATATACGTGTGTGTGTGTGTGTGTGTGTATGCATAGGTCATACAAAGTTATAGGCCATTTGAGAGTTGCTGGAAAATTGCCATATGACGATGCGTTGTGGCTATATGTGTGTGGCTATATGTGTATGGCTGTTTTTAGTACGTGTGTGTGTGTATAAAGTTATGGCCCATTTAATGTAATATATAATCTTATGGAAGAATTGTCATACTGACATGTACGGAGATGCTGTTTGTAGTACGTGTGTGTGTGCAAAGTTATGCGCCCTTTAATATCATATATAATCCCATGTATGCATTGTAGTCTGGACGCGCGCGTGCGTGTGTGGAGGTGTAGAAGCCGGAGTTGGTGCAGCAGAGAAACTTTGGTGCTGTTCAGAACCGCGGACAGCAGCAGCGCGAGGAGGAGGAGAGCGTGTGTGTGGAAGGAAGCAGTGTGTGGAGGGAGGCAGTGTGTGGAGGCAGGCAGTGTGTGGAGGGTCCACTCACCTGCACGAACCGTTTGGATGTGTCAGATCACATGGACTCGGAGCTCGAGGCGGCGGGTCGGGCGCGTGCCGGTTTTAGCCGGGTGAGCTGTGACGGAAGCCTGGAGGAAGAGTGGCGCGGCTCGCTCGGGTCTCCTGCAGTGACTTCAACATCAGGCGTGCGGAGGAACCGGGGACTCTGTCTCCTCTGCAGCCGAGACCACCCGAGCACCGCGCGCTTCTACACGAGCTCCTCCGCTCCTAGCACCGTAAAATCCATTCCGGCTCCTCCGTCCAGAAAAAACACAGGTCTGCACTGGTTTTGAAATAATTTTTGTTCTCGCCCCCCCCGAAGGAATTCCGCGCTGCGTTTTTCCAGAGAGCTCCAAAAAACTTCAAATCAGAGTCAAACCGGAGCGGAGAGCCGGAGTCACGCTGCTTTCAGGGGAACTGGTCCTCCTCCTCCTCCTCCTCCTCCTCCTCCTCCTCTCTCTGCACGAGCAGCGAATAAGAAGCAAGAGAGCTCGGGCTCGCGCGCCTGCAGCTCCAGCAGCTCCAGCGTTCTAAATCTCAGATCTCCAGGAGTGACGTAGTCATATATTTCTCCACACTTCCGGTCACTGTTAATCCCCCACGAGGGAACGAGGTTATGGGTTACTAACAGAGCAAGACTCAGAAATCTATCTATCTATCTATCTATCTATCTATCTATCTATCTATCTATCTATCCGTCCATCCGTCCATCCATCCATCCATCCAACCACTTGTCCATCTGTCCATCCATCTGTCCATCTGTCCGTCCGTCCCTCTATCCATCTATTCATCCATCCGTCCATCCATCCATCCATCCATCATGCGTCCAACCAACCATCTGTCCATCCATCCATCCATCCATCCATCCAACCAACTACCTGTCCATCCCTCTGTCCATCCATCTATTACCACAGGGTGGTAGTAGCCTAGT
This sequence comes from Brachyalestes nurse, assembly GCA_037974405.1. Classification (NCBI taxonomy): domain Eukaryota; kingdom Metazoa; phylum Chordata; class Actinopteri; order Characiformes; family Alestidae; genus Brachyalestes; species Brachyalestes nurse. The sequence goes on from JBBPCY010072793.1 coordinate 6,025, forward strand.
GGGTAAAACACTTTCCTGTGAACCTGACGACCACAAAGCTGCAGTTACACAGACCACCTGAAGTAAACTGCATCAAAAAGCACCACACATTTCAGAATCTCCTCTTTTACAGTTGTCTGTGCTTCTGTATCAGCCTGAATGCTGACAGTGAGCATGTCATTCCCACGCTGCACGAGTATCGAGCCTTTCTGAGTGAGAAACAGCTGCTGGACTGGAAAAGTTTATGCTATTCCAAGTCAGAAAGAATTTAATTGGAAGCTGCTAGTTACAAGAAAACAAGACAGTGCTGTGTTTTCTGACAAATAGCCCTAAAACAACGATTCACATAGTGGATTTTATCTCTACTAAGTGGTCATTGGACTATTTAATCAGTAATTTCCTGTAAGGTCGTGTTTATGGATTTGATGGATGTATTTTGTCCAGAGGTGCGCCTTTAGATGCTTGCACAGCCTGCAGATAACAGTGCAGCAGTCTGGAGTTTGATCAGTCTTGTTTTTGATGAAGAATGAGGCCCAGAATATTGCATGCCAGGCTTAAATGTCACCATTTAAGGAAAAAGGTGATTTGACCTTTAGTATTGGGGTGGAGGTGGGGAGGGGTGTCTACTAAACGTAGGCTCTAGTTCCTTTACAAATTGCTTATGTGACCTGCACAAAATGGGGAACTATATAAAATAAAATAACCCCCTGCCCTGCACATTTTTGTGTTTTCCCTGCTCCCAACACCTGATCCAACTAATCAGTTCATTATCCAGCTATGAACTGAATGGTTGTATAAACAAAAATGTGCAGGATAGGGGAACTCCAGGACCAGTTTGGGAACCACTGCCCTTATAAATCATGCATAATAAAACATTAAAACAAATGGCCTCTCTTAGCATGCCATAACAAGAACATTAAGACTGAGCTAAATGTGAGTATAAATTATTTCCTTTGCATTACAGTCCCTAGGTGGTTAGCTTTCAGTTCATTTTTAGTCAGTGTGCACTGCTAGACTTGACCAAAGTGCTTTTATACTACAGTTAATTTGAAAGGGAAAATGCTGACCATATGCTGAATTGTTCCAGTAAAGCTAGCAGTGATTCTCAAGGTAATATAAAATAGTGTATAATGTAGATTACATTATATAGAGGGTGGTCAAATGTGTAACCTGGTTGTGGTAGCAACAAACCACACATCTTGCAGAGTACATCAGTAATAAAGTGGCTGCAGACTAGGAAAGTGCATTGCAGTTATAATATAAGACCAAACATGAAAAAAGTCCATAAACCTACTGGAATATCTCATGCTTGAAATTGGGAATGGTAAAAAGCACCAGTGGTGCTATAGAGCAATGGTACACAGTCTAACAGCTTTCTCTTTGGGATATTAGAGAACCATTCATTAAAAGAAACAGTAGCTTGACAACAAACATCCAGTACGCTGACAAGACAATATGCTAATTGCAGTGCGAAGCACCATTCGCAGTGATCACACAGCCGTTTCAGGCCTTAACAGATGTGTCAGCACCGTGTAGATTAATTAGTCTTCATGCTACACTACTAAAGCAGCTCTACACACTTCAAACATAGAATATTGTAGTTCTAGTTTTGGGTCCTTCTCTTAAACACACACGCATACACACGTTATAACTGTTCCCCCTAAATCACCCCCGAACTCCCACCCCCGCCCCCATAAACACAATCACACCGTACCATTACCTTTATTTATATACTGTTGCATAGTGTGCCGCTATTTTCATGGCAATCTTTGCACAGCATTTATTATCGCACAATACTTTGCACTGTGTTTATTATTGTTATTCTCCACCTCATAAACCTTGGCATTATTAACTACTCGTCTGCTAGAAGAAACTGCCTGACCCACTGCTGTATTCACTCACACTGTTACGTAGCTTCTACTGCCTTGTATTCACTGCAAAAAAAGTGATAACAAGCCAAAAAATCTTGAATAGAAACATCAGGTCTTGTTTTATTATAACTAAGAATGCAAGAATAACTGACTTTACTATGTAAGATGAATCATCTTGTTTTAGAAACATTCATTGCGTTAATAAAATGGCTTAACATGTGACAATTGTCTCACCCTTATTGGCAGTTTTACTTGAATCTCTTTTCTTGTTTTGTTTTTATTTCACTTATTGTGGTCTTTTATATTTTAGAGATCTGTTTAAGGTTTTTAATTGTTTCTCTTCATTGTTGAGCAATGGCGTAGTACATGTTCACATACCTTCACCTTTCTTACGGCGTTAGAAAACTCCTACAGAAATGTATCTTCAGTCAAAACTGATAGTAGTGCTTGTAGTTTCCACTTCCCAGTTGTTAGTTTAAGTCCATCTATTGTCATAACAACATTTCAACCAGTCAAAAAGCAATGATGCAGTCAGCTCAGCTGCAGCCTGCTTCTGGTCCTGCCATCGAGTAGCATGAGTATAGCTCGGGTATGGGTCGCTGGATTTGTAATAGCAAAACATTTGCTCGAGGTACAGTGCGGTTCCTTGTGCCAGTGGAAAAGCACCGTATGTGTGCTCAGAAGCAGATCCTCCATTTATTTGTTTTCAGAATGAAGACACCACAGTTCACCCTCTTGTTTTTTGTTGGCTCACGCTTCTGGGGTTTGCACATTTGTGGTGTTAAAGTTCATCAGATGAACTTAAAATGAACTTCTACGAGAAGTGAAATGCTTTTTCGTGTTGTAATTTCCCAGTTTCCCATTCAGGTGAAAAGGCTTCATTGCCAGGCGAACTCTACTCATGATTTTCCCTGAAGCTCAGCTAAGGGTGCTATTATTTAAACTGAGGGTGCAATGCTTTGGTGGCCCAAAGAACTGGATATGTGTGTATAGAGTAGTGAGTGTGTTTGAGGCCTGCTGTCCAACACAAGGCTGAAAAATAGGGGGTTTTGGGCCGGGGTTGGGCCAATTTTTCACATGCGACTTCATTTAGCAGCAGTAGAGAGGAGCTTTATTGTAGAGAGGCTAATAACTGGAGAGTGTATGCTGCTGTATGTATGTATGTATGTATGTGTGTATGTATATAAAATGTATGTATATATATGTATGTATGTGTGTGTGTGGATAAATAAATAGCTCGGAACAACTGTGTTTTTTTTTTTTTCATTTACGAATGTTGGGCAAGGTAAAACCTTTTCTTTGCCAACAAGATCCTGAAAGGTTATCCACGCTTTTATCACATCCCGGCTAGACAACTGTAACTCCTTGTACATTGGAGTTAGTCAGTCTCTTTTATTCCGCCTACAGCTCATCCAAAACGCAGCTGCAAGGCTATTAACTGGATCAAAAAACAAGACCACATTACCCCAGGACTGGCTGCCTGTCAATTGTAGAGTAAATTTTAAAATTATATTAATGGTTTAAAAGTCTCTAAATCGACTAGCAACTGAAACAGTTTTCCTCTAGAACGTAAAATCAGCTCTGTCTTTAAATCCAGGTTGAAAACTCACCTTTTCTCACCTTGGCTTTTAATTTACAGTGATGGTCAACACCTGTGTTCGTGTTTTATCAACAGCTGTGACAGAGCTGGGTTTCATCTTGTTTTATGCTATTCATATAGTTTGTATTCATGTTTGCAGCCCTGGGTGGTGGTGGCCTAGTGGGTAGGATACCTGCCTCTGGACCAAGAGGTCATGGTTTTGAATCCTACCTTCAGCATACACCACTGGGTTCCTGAGCAAGACCCTTCACCCCAAGTTGCTCCAGGGAGACTGTAGTTAGGGAATGGAAGTCCCTTTCTATAAAAGCATCTGCTAAATGCTGTTAAGGTAATGCTGTTAATATTATATTGTGAAATGTATACAGTATACAATTCTATGATCAGTATGATCTGTAAACTACCCAAAAATTCACATATTCATGATAATCAAAAGTAAAATACCAGTTAATCTCAGTGAAACATTTTCAGACATTCAGCTCAAGTGTTTATTAACTGAGGTAAGCTCTGTAAAACCATCTCTATTTTGAGATTTAATTTTAGAGAATTGGTGCCAGTTGGTGCCAGGTCTGGAGGGATCTCGAAACTGTGGGTTGAGTTTGGGCTTCACTTTCATACCAGTCATACATTTCATTCAATTTTGGTGTATATCATAGCTGGTGTGTAGTGGGTGCAGCGGGTGTGTGTTTTGTGGGGTGTGTGTGTGTATGTGTGAGTATACTGTAGTCTTACTCTGTGCACTGCTAATGTTTTAGGTCTTTGGATTCAAATGTCTATGCAGTCAAGCAGAAATGCTCTTTATATTCCCGGGTTTTTATCCCGTGTGTGTGGCAGTGTGCGGGTGTGGTTAGGAGGCTAAACTGAAGGCTAGTGTGGGTGTGAGGCTGCTGTTGTGAAATGCAGTAAAACGCTCCGTAAGTCATACTCCCATTTCTCATCGATGGTTTCCTGAGTGGCCGTTTGATGGAACCAGCGGGGCGTTTATGGGCAACACAGCAGGCATAATTCTCTACTGGAGCCACAGACATGGAGAAGCTTCTCTCTCTCTGCCATTCTCTGTCTCTCTCCCATTCTTTTTCTGTATGTCTGCCTGTCTCCCTCTCTTTCTCTCTGCCATTCTCTGTCTCTCTCCCATTCTGTCCCTGTCTGTCACTCTCTCTCATTCTCTCTCTCTCTCTCTCTCTCTCTCTCTCTCTCTCTCTCTCTCTCCCATTCTCTGTTCAATTCAATTCAATTTTATTTATATAGCGCTTTTAACAATGGTCATTGTCACAAAGCTGCTTCACAAATGAGAG
>JBBPCY010072794.1:0-10765 GCA_037974405.1 Brachyalestes nurse
CCAAGATTGTGTCTAATATTTTCTATTTTGTGGTTAAAAAAAGATGCAAATTCGTTGCATTTTGAAACTGTGAGGAACTCTGGGGGTAACTGCACCTGGGGATTTGTTAACCTCTCTACTGTGGCAAACAGAGTATGAAAGTTCTTAGTGTTCCTGTTGATTATATTAGAAAAATATAGAGTGGAAGAGTGGTAATAAAGTGGAAATAAAGAGTGGAAGACGAACAGCTTCTTCATCTGGATGTCCTTAAACAATTAAAACTAAACGAATGAATGTTTATTTGAAGAGCTCTTTTCCAAAACGGCATAAATGCATTTTGACAGTTTTCGGGAAAATGACATTTTTACCTAGACCCATACATTTTGTTACTATTTAATTTATCCTGTTAAAATTGTTTGCTGGCTCAGTCTGAACATGTTGACAAATGATTGTTAAATCAAACAACGGTATAGTTGATAATAAATTCAAGTTTATTATTATTTTTTCCAAAATTTTCAAAATTGCACTCACCAAACACTTTAACGAAGGTCTCCTTGCACAAGAGACTGTACTTGAGAGACACATTTCTGTCTTTTCGCTTGTTTACGTCCTGGACTTTGCCCAGTCGGCGTTTTCTACCTCGGGCTGTAGGTCTCACTGGTGCACGCTTACCGAATTCTGATTGGTCAAGAGTACATAGCACGTTTTGACAAAAAATAAGTATGGCGCTTGTTGCGGTTTGGTTAGAAACAGCATCTTGCAGTACATCTTAAACAAGGAAATATAGCGATTTGGCATGTAATGTTGATGGAGCAGTGAATAGGTTCAGTGCCCAGCAAAATGGCATGACAAACTCATTTTTTAAAAATTTTGCGTTTATTGCGTTTTGGAAAAGAGCTCTTCATTTGGTTATTGCTCTTTGTTTATAGATTGTTTACTCCATAAATCTCTCTCTTTATTTTTTCTGCTTCAGTCTTTCTGATAAAAGGGAGACTTGTTTCTGAGAAAAGTCCCAGACTCTCCCTTAGTCCTCCTCTGTGTCTTAAACATACACTGTGGTCACTTTCTCCCCAAACCCTCAGGCAGAGAAACTCTAATAATATACAGCCCCACACAGTCGTAACACACAGGGGTGGAGACCATCTAGAGACCGTCTAGGGTCTCTATGGTTTGAGAACCACCGCTTCACCCACTGTTACAGGTTATACAGTTTTCTGTGAACTCTGTACCTTACACTCATCATTATTAATTATGATAACGATATAATTGAAAGTGTTTATTGTTATATGTACAGATAAATAGCATTTCTCTGTGCAATGAAATTCTTTCTTTGCTGTCCACACACAAATGCAGAGTTGTGCCGAGTTAGGTTATTGTTTTTTGTACATTTATAGTATTTAAATCCACCCCTTCTGTATTTTTTTATTTTGTTTTATTTTATCGACTTTATGTTTTAAGTTGTTCTTGCCTTTGTGTCTCTGAATAACTGTGCAGTGGTACTAGAATATTTCCTCTAGTTTCCACTAGAATATATTTGTATATATTAGATGAAAATGTACAGCACGAAATTAACTGTTTCACTGTCATATGGTTACGTTACAGGAGTCACTGGAAAACATCATGTCAGGAAAATACATGCTTGTTTGTATAAAGATTTTGTGATTCTGACCTGAGAGTCTCCAGTTTACAGTGTGAACTCTTCAGTCCAGCAGAGAACGTCTCCATTCCTGAATCCTGCATGTTATTCTTACTCAGATCCAGCTCTTTCAGGGTGGAGGTTTCTGACTCTAAAGCTGATCCCAGATGTTCACACGTCTCTTCCCCAAGATTACACGACACTAGACTTGAAAAAAGAACAAATCACACGCAGAAACAGTACATTCAAATGATGAGCAGAGAATAAAAACCTAAATACAGCTGATATCAGACATTTACATACACTTTTGACAAAAAAACATTTAAACCCATATTTTAAGAATGGAAAAAATCAGGAAAACAGTGGACAGCCTGATTTATTAACGGTCAGGTTTTCTCATGTTCCTAATGATCAGAAGTTGAAATACATCTAGTAGTTCATAGCACTGCTATTAAATTGTTGATCTTGGGTAGATTTCTACAAGTTTTTCATAATAAGCTTTTGGATTTATGCCCCATTCTTCCTGACGGACCTGGTGTAACTCAGTCAGGGTTACAGCTTTGGCAGTATGTTTGGGGTCTTTATCTATTTGGAAACCAATTTAAACCCAGGCTTGAACATCATGGCTGCTGTCTTGAGATGCTGCTTCCCGTGAGCATACTTTAAATCATTTATTAAAAAGTTCCCCTGTTTGTTTTTTCTTCCCCTGTAGTATCAAAATGATCGACTACCAAGCACCGTCCTTAGTATTGTTATCGTGTTTGAAATTGTGTTTTGACAAGTCTACCTTACACACCTCCAGGAAAGGCTTTACAATCACTGTGAAATGTGTAAAAAATAGTGTAATGATGTTTGATTGTTTCAGAGTGAGTTTTGCTGCTTTACTGAATAAAGAATCGAGTTCATATTAATTAAGTTAAGTTTCCTCAGGGACACCCACACAGTCTTAACACACAGGGGTAGAGAGTCATGTAGGGGTCCCTGAGGACGTTTGAGAACCACTGTCTTCACCTACTGTCACAGGTTCCCTGATCAGGTTCTATAAATTGTAAGCAATTTCCACCAGGATCAATGAAGTTTTCTGATTCTGATTTTTAAAATATATTTCTTTTTTCAAGTACTAGATTTTAACAAATGTGCAGAACAAAGTTAATTGTCATGTGGCCATGTTCCAAACCAGAGTCATTAATGAAATATAAATATAAAAAACACGAAGAGAGTTGCTGCTTCTATGAAGATTTTGGGATTCTGACCTGAGAGTCTCCAGTCTACAGTGTGGACTCTTCAGTGCAGCAGAGAGCAGCTCCACTCCTGAATCCTGCAGGTTATTGTTACTCAGGTCCAGCTCTTTCAGGGAGGAGGTTTCTGACTTTAAAGCTGATCCCAGATGTTCACACGTCTTGAGCCCAAGATTACACAACACTAGTCTGAACAAATCAAACACAGAAACAGAACATTCAACTGAAGAGCTGAGAATGAACCCCAAATACAGCTGAAGTCAGACGTTTACATACACCTTAGACAAAACAATTATCAACTTATTTTTTCCCAACTCCTGACGTGTAACCCTTTTAAAAGTGCCTTGTTATGGGTCAGATACATCCAGAGATCCTGATTTAGGAATGATCAGCTTTTATTCTTTTCTCATACAAATACTAGGTCAGAAGTTTAAATTATTTTAGTATTTAGTAGCACTGCTATTAAATCTTGGGTAAAATGTCTCTGGTAGATTTCCACAAGATTCTCACTATAAGTTTTTAGAAATTTTCCCCACTCCTCCTGACAGAACTGGTGTAACTGAGTCAGGTAGGTTAACAGGCCACATTACTCACACACACTTTTTTCATTTCTGCCCCTTAAAGTTTCCTCCTGGACGTAGGTCAGGCAGTTAAAAAACTTCAGTTTGTTGTTCATAACCCACCTATTGTCATGTCCCCTAGTGGCCTACAGGGGTTGCTGTATTGTTTTTGGTTTTTCACTTTTGGAAGGTTTTTTGTGTTGGGACTTTTGTTATGTGGGTTAGATTTTTAGTTAATGTTTATCAGGTGTTTTGAGTTCGGTTTAGTGATTGTGTTTTGTTCATTGGTTCCTTTGGGTTTTGGGTTTTGTATATAGGGGTTTCTGTTTCACTGTTTAGTTGCGGGTTCTCCAACACAGTAAGTCTGTGGTGTTTTCTGAGCTTGTTATAGAAGTGGTATTGGCACTCAAGCCAGATTAAGTTCTGTTTAAGAAAATTAAAACTATGGAAAGCAATATGAAAACGAGTATTGGTACCTCCTGCTTCATTCCACTACACCCGGACGTGACACCTATTGTGTTCATTTAGACTTAACACACTTTGTGTTAGATAAAATAATAATAATTTTTTTTAAGGAATGTTGAATGAGTATCGTCATTTTTGATTGTGTAATGTGGGTTGATGTGATGGGCAGATGATATGCGCAGATAACATGTTCTTTGTGAATATATGGATAATCAAAAACTTAAAATAAGGCAGGTTAGTCCACTGCCCTCAGGAAGCTGAAATTGATGCTTCAGCACAAATAATTGTTTATGTTTTATAAACAATTATTTGTGCTGAAGCATCAATTTCAGCTTCCTTTTATACACACACATCTCAGTCTTAACTCGGTACAGCTGAAAGTCATTTCCATGCGTGCACGCTGCACTTGGTGAGCCCAGAAGTGCGCGTACCGTGACTGGCGAATTACTGACAGATTGAAGGCTTGTTTCATTTGATTTATAAAAAAAAATATCTCACTAGGCTATTCCTGATTCAGTGAGATCAGAGAAATTTAAAAATAAGGAGATCTCCCACTCTCAGAACACTTCTGCGGGTGAGTGCAAAATTTAGCTGCCTAGCTCTGTAGACGTTAGGACTGTAATGATATACAATATAAAACCGGAATCGCGACACTCGGGTCCACAAACCCGGGTCGTGATGTGTGAAGGCAGGATCGTGACACATGCCTTCCAGAATAATCCTTCCCGTCCAGATCCAATGCTACCACATCTTTAACCCTCTAAGTGCCAAAGTCGCAGAATTGCGACAAGACGTCATCATGAATAAAATGTAGTTACAAATATGTGAAATACCATTTGTGTTCCCTACCACTAGTTGACAGACATGTAATACTTCGATTCAAGACCAAAAATATGTCATCTTCCTGTTCAAAGTTTTGAGTAAACAGCAGTGGAACCGAGTCTCGAATCACTGCTGCAGGAGCAGACAGAGAGTGCACTTCAGTTCAAAGTACACGAGTAAGAGAGCAAGAGAGTTTTTTGTTTCATTAGTTACCAGCTGTGTTGTGTTTGTGTTCTGTTTGTTTATTGGGTGTTGGGATTATGTTTAAAGTATATAAGGGATATTTCAGTTCTGTTGAGTTGCTGGTCAACCGCTCTATTTGTGTTCCTCCTTTACAAATGAGTTTTGGGCCACCGTGTGTTTTTTAAATAAAAGAAAAAAGAAAGACAATAACATGGATTTCTTTGCCAGTGAGGAGGAAGCGGGCGATGGAGCCCGCCTTGAGCACCTCGGTGATGGGGGAGCTCTTTCGGCTCTTTGGCTACTCGCCAGTCGGAGGACCGAAAGAGCGCCCAGGTGAAAGTGCCAGAGGGATGTCCTCTTTCAGTCCTCCCACAACATCTGAGGGATTTGGAATGTGAGGTCGCCGCGACCGCCCTTGCCCATAGCCCCGCGGGGTCGGGTAAACTCCAGTCACTGTCACGACCACAAGTCTCGCCTCTTGATGAGGCAAAGCTGCTCGGCAGCCCACCCCACAGGAGCCCGTTCCTAAACACCACGAATCGCCTGGCCACTAGGACCCTGAGTGATTTGCAGGGAGAAGCATCACCCACAGCAGCAGCTGAGCATGGATGCACTGCAACTCAAGTGCGAGAGGGTCCAGCTGCTGCTGCTTCGGCACGGGAGGGTCCCGCTGCTGCTACAACAAGGCGAGAGGGTCCCACAGTAGCAGTAGGTCCAGCACAAGAGGGTACTGCGGCAGCAGCAGCAGATCAAGCGTGCAAGGGTCGAGAGCCTCCTGTTCCGGCTCCACGTCTGCGGCCCATTAGAAGAGCCTTTGGGCTTGGTTACTCCTTTACAGCCTAGTCAGGCAACCCAGCCAGCATTAGCGGTAGCCAAGAGGCCAGTAGTATTAGCGGTAGCCGAGAGGCCTGTAGCATTAGTGGTAACCGAGAGCCCTGTAGCATAAGCAGTAGCCGAGAGGCCTGTAGCATTAGACGTAGCCGAGAGGCCCGTAGCATTCGCGGTAGCCGAGAGGCCCGTAGCATTAGCGGTAGCCGAGAGGCCAGTAGCCTTAGCGTTAGCTGAGAGGCCCGTAGCATTAGCGGTAGCCGAGAGGCCAGTAGCATTAGTGATAGCAGAGAGGCCAGTAGCATTAGTGGTAGCTGAGGGGCTATCGGGGCCTAGTCAGGGGCTATCGGGGGCTACAGAGAGACTTAGTGGGGCTACAGAGGGGCTTAGTGGGGCTACAGAGGGGCTTAGGTTGGATAGCGTAGAGCCTGTTCAGGCTAGTGTGGGGCCTATACAGGCTAGTGAGAAGGCTATATATACAGGCTAGTGAGAGACCAGTGAGGGGCCGGTAGCGACATTAGCAAGGCCTCTGACTCCACCAGTGGCAGGGGCCCTTCCCTTGAATTTTTTTGGAGGGGTACTGGGGTCTGGGATGGCTCTGGTAGGGCCTGTGTGGAAGGCTCCACCCCTGAAGAGGACCAGTGGACAGAGAGGGGCCCCTGGTGAGGAGCTCCACCTCCGAGGACAGCAAGGTGTTACCCGCAGAGGGGCTCCCGGGAGGGGGCTCCGCACCAGTGGACAGAAAGGGGCTCCTGGTCAGGGGCTACATCCCAGAGGACAGAGAGGGGGTTTTGCCTCCGGGGACTAAGAGGGGCTCTGTGGAAGGAGACCCCCGTGTAGTAACTGGGACTGCAAAGGGGAGAGTCCCATGGGACCCGCCCTGGCTGTGCGAAGCGCAATAGGAGGGTTATGTCATTTTGCCACAGCTATGAAAGTATGTTGGGTGTCATTATCTATTCAGAAAGTCCATTCATGAAAAGGATTGATCTTCCTGGTTGTTGTCTTGGGATGTTGCTTCAATATTTACATGTAATTTTTCTTCCCTATGATGCCATCTACTTTATGAAGTAAACCAGTCCATCCTGTAGTGAAGTATCCACACACCCCCATACTTCTCAGCTGAGATGGTATTCCTCCCCCTCCATACTCCAATCAAGTAAAATATAAAAGTAAGCCTCAAAATACATCCAAATAAACACAACTAACTGTGGTCTTAGTAATAACTGGGTTTGGGTGTATAAGGACCTTTGTAAAATTATCTTAAAAGGTGTTAATTCATGGTTAAACTAACCTGAGAGTCGCTAGTTTACAGTATGAACTCTTCAGTCCAGCAGAGAGCAGTTCCACTCCTGAATCTTGCAAGTCATTGTTAGTTAGGTCCAGATCTTTCAGGGAGGAGTTTTCTGATTTCAAAGCAGAACACAGAGTTTCACAGTGGTTTCTGGTGAGATAACAGCCAGCTAATCTGCAAAGGAAGAGTAAAACAGAGTGTAATGAAGTCCCACATTAAATATTTGAGGATTTATGCAGAAAAATAATGAAGAATTGTTACAAGGGGATCATGATATAATGACCCCACAAAAAAGTGTAAAGTTCATAGTATAACTAATAAATCTACTGTAAAGTTCATAGTATAACTAATAAATCTACTGTAAAGTTCATAGTATAACTCTTAAATAGTACAACTAAAAAATATTAAACAGAAAGTGACCATTCTGTCATACTTGAACACACCACAGTACAAAGTGTAAACAGCATGAAATTCTTCCTCTGCATTTAACCTATTCACCAAGTGAAGCAGTGGGCAGCCAGGAACACAGCGCCCGGGGAGCAGTGTGTGGGGATGGTACCTTACTCAGGGTACCTCAGAGGTGCTAAGCAATCTTGGGAATTGAACCCACAACTTCCTGATTGCATGGCAAACACCCTAACCACTTGGCCACCAGCTGCCCCTGGGGGGCGGGGGGGGTCAGTGTGGGGGAGCAGTGTTGGGGGGAGCAGGGTGTGGGGGAGTAGGGTGTGGGGGGGCAGTGTGTATGGTGTGGTGTGTGGGGGGAGCAGTTTGTGTGGGGAGAACATGGGAACCTCAGTGGTGCCACTGGCAGTCCTGAGATTCAGACTCACGACCTAACCAGGAGCAGCTCGCTACCCACCAGGACACCAACTATCACTGCCTGGTCCTGGATCCGTAAGAAGAACCAGGCAGCGTCCTTCATGTGGATTCTTCCAGTATGGAGGCCTCATTCTCAAGTATAAGCCAGTACAGAGTACTGATACTGGTCAGGGTTCAAAGGGGTTTTCCACCTACTTGCCCAAGTTACCTGAGAGGCTTTTGTCCTAAGCTGAGTTAAAATTGTCCTTTAAAATACAAATAAAAACACAAACTTCATTATATCATGACTGGAATGATAAAAGAATGATAAAAGGCTACTTAATATGGTAAATCCTCACTCCCATTATACGTTTGTGAAGTAGTTAGTGATTTACATGGTTTACATTACGTCCTTACATGTTGCCCACATATAGAGAATGGCAAATGCTCTTTGACTGTTTGAAAAAGAAAGCAACAGTGAAGGCAAGAAGGCAACAGTGTTGCCCACTACAGTACACCAACCATTTAAAGCACAACTGAAAATTAGAAAAAATATACTTCCCAACTTGAATGATGCCCAATAAAACATGTGATTGGCTAAATTTACCTTAAAATACAACCTGTATGGGTGTATGGGATATAAGGGTTAAGGCTGATCAAAAGTAGACGCCAAGCCTACAAGCTAAACTTAGTTAAACACTGTAATTATACCAAGTGACTGAATCTAAACTCAAGACCTGAAAAAAAGACCATTTATCCTCTCTCAACAGTAGGGATGGGAACCGAAATTAGGTTCCAAACAAGTACTGATTCGAAAATACCCGGTGCCGGTTGCCCACTCGTTTAATTTATTTCGCCTCTGTAAATCGGTTCTTAACACCAGCACAGCGGCTAACTGGCTATATGGCTGCGTGCCCAGTTTCACGCAGGACGCTTCCTTATATGATCCTGCTGCAGCAGACAAAGCAAGGGTCCAGAGGACTTTGGACCCAGAGCCCGGAATACAGCACCAGTCGCCATATCAGAATTGTGTTTATTTATTTTATGTGATGTTACTTTCTTCATAGTACAAATCAGTTGACAGTTTGGTTTTAATCATTTTTAATAAAATTTGTTTTGATAGTTAAACAGTTGCCCTCTTTTTTTTCCTTTGTGGAATCGAAATAGGGAATCGATTAAGCAGGGCCGGAATCAGAATTGAAAAAAATTCAAACAATACCCACCCCTTCTCAACAGAGGAGGCGGTGTTAAGACTTAGAATATTTTAGAAACATTTATTAAGGGAAACTGAATCTACAGCATATGGTCAGCTATGGGAAAAAAAGGGGATCAGGGACCATAAAACATCAGGTTAATTATTTCATTCAGTGCATAAACCAAAATACCATGTTACCTCATACTTTTATTGTCACTTTGAGGACCATCACGTGTCCGACGAGGGGAGCTAGAATTTTGGACCATTGCTACACACCATACAAGCAGGGCTACAAAGCTGTTTCACAGCCAGCTGTTGGCAAATCGGACAACAGCACCATCTTTCTCATTCCCCAGTACAAACAGAACATACGGAGGGAAGAAGTAGCCACGTGGACAAGAAACAAGGTAACTATGTTAAATTGCTGTTCATAGACTACACCATTGTGAAGTTTGCTGATGAAACAGTGGTGTTGGGCGTCATCACCAACAACAATGAGATGGCCTACATGGACGAGGTAAAGAACCTGACATGGTGTCTGGACAACCACCTCCAGCTGAAAGTCACCAAGACCAAGGAGCTGGTGGTGGACTTCAGAAAGAGGAGCAGCGAGACCACGGGCCCCTCATCATCAACGGAGCTCCAGTGGAGAGGGTGCTGTCTTTCAAGTATCTTGGTGCCCACATCTCCTCAGACCTGACATGGACTGCTCACATCCAGGTTCAGTCCAAAAAGGCTAGGCAGCACCTGTACCACCTGCGACAACTGAGGACGTTCTGGGTCTCTCCAGTGAACCTCAGGACTTTCTATTCAGGTGCTGTGGAGAGAATCCTCACACAGAACATCACATCCTGGTCTGGGAATAGCTGTGTTCAGGACCGTAAAGCTCTTCAGAGAGTGATCTGTGCGGCAGAACGCTGCTGCAGGTCTGTTCTCCCTTCCCTGCAGGACATTTACACCAGGAGATGTTGGTCCAGAGCTGTTCGGACATTAAAGGACTCATCCCACCCCAGAAACGGACTGTTCCAACTTCTGCAATCAGGCAGAAGGTTCCGCACCATCAGGGCCAAAACAGAGAGACTCAGGAGGAGTTCTATTCTCAGGCCATCCGAGCTCTGAACCAGAACATGCCCCCACTCCCCCCACAGCATTACCGGATCATTACAAAAAGAAACTCATATCATACTCATTTACATTCAAGAGCTGTCATACTTTATATCATATCTGAATTACTATATTCATCACACTGTCCACTGCACTGTATATACTGCTTATTACTTCACATTGTTTACATTACTCTGTACATATTCTGCTTGCACTGCAGTTTTTTACATTGCTGTGCTAGTATGGCACTTGAAGCACTTGAACTTTCATTTGCACATTGCACACACTGCTGCTACACTTATACAAATACATATTAAAAACCAGTTTTATTAGTTTACATCTCCTCATCTATAACTTGCTGCTCATGTTTAAGTTATGACTTTAGACTGTGTCTTAGGAAATTTCAGATTGTGTTTAAATTTAAATTGTACTGGTTAAGAAATTTCAGATCGTGTTTAAAATTTAAAATTGTACTTTCATTTAGACTTAGTTACTTTATTTGTACTAATGCCCTTACTTTATTCTATGTTTAAGAAAAATCTAAATTTTATTTAACATTTTGTCTATAATGTCTGCACAGTCAAAAGAGCGGTTCAGGATACATTTCACTGCGTGTTGTACCTGTATAACTATGCATGTGACAAATAAAGTATCTTGAATCTT
>JBBPCY010072795.1:0-10765 GCA_037974405.1 Brachyalestes nurse
CTGCAAGGAATGTTCTGGTCCCTCTCAAGCAGACTGCACAACGTGCCCCCCACATGCCAGCCTCCACAACGGCTACTGCAGGACCAGCTGCCCCGAGGGCCAGTACCTGAATGCTGTGGGCTACTGTAACGGTTGGTACAGCTGTCAGCACCTTTTCTTCACAAATGCACTTTACTCTGGCACTAAGCAAGACAAAACATTTAATTAGACCACATTAGACATCAAGCAAGACCTAAAATCAAATTCTCACATTTTCAAAACTAAAAAAAGTCAATGTTTGTCAGCGGAGGTTGCACTTGTAATCAGTGGGTTTGGTTGAAACCAATTAGAAAAGCCATCCACATACTTTTAACCATATATGTCTATTGTATACTTTTGTTTTTGTTTTTAATTTTCTTATTGTCTTTGGATTTTACATATACTGCTAAACACCAGAAACACTATATATCCTTAAGCTTCGGCCTAAGACGCCTTCGTAGGTTGAATGGAGTAAATTTGCCTTTGAGTGGAGATTTTTTTCTCAAACAAGAGATAACTGGTGTCTAGGGAAACACTGGACTGCAGCATTTATTTTGATCTGTGCCAAAGGACAGGAAAGGTAAGGACAGAAAGGCCATTCATGGTGGTGAAAGTGTCCTTTTGAACAGTTGTTTAGTTGAACAGTTGTTTAGTTGTTCTTCTGTAGTCGTGGTCTGTATCAGGTGATCTTGTGGTACGGTTGAGTTTACACCTCTTACTTGATCACATAAGGGTTTGTTGCGTCTCAGGAGGCAGGTCTAATCATGCACTGATGAGCATAAACGTTTTGTTTTGGAATGCCTCAACAAACAGTCAGGTAAAGTGTGATGGACTATCAGTTAGAAAACGGAGCATGAAGGTGTATGGGTCTGAGCGTAAACTAAAAACCCAAAACAAGTGAGCTGCCCTGAAGATTACAGGGTAAAAATTTGATCCTGACAGACATAAACAATATTTGAGTCTGATGCAAATTATAAGGGACTTTAAGTTGAGATCATCTTCAATATCAGCTGGTCTAATTTAAGGTTTGATTATTAACACTTTTGAAAAGAAGGGTTCCATCTACAGTTCTTTGTGGAATGACTGGTTCTAAATGAGATGTGTGAGTGTGAAGAGCCTTTTTAAAGGCTAAAGAACCTCCACATACTGTAAAGGTTCTTGAAAAAGCACAAGCAGCACAGATCCGTGCCAGCAGTGCAACAAGTGGTAAATTATCATTATCATACAACAAAACAACTCCTTATATGGAGGTTCCCTGGTTTGTTCTGATGCTCGTGGTATCAGATGTCATGTTGAGCTTTGTTTGGTGTTCCTGTGTCACGTAGAACCAAAGTTGAATTTTGAAATTTAAAAAACTTTCAGGATAGTCTCCGCCTACAAGTGAGTGGGGAAAACCTGGAGAAAGAGGGTGAAAAAGCAGCAAACGTCGAGCATGTAGGAGAACAAACACCGGTTGTAGACCTTTTTTATTTGTTGAAATCAGATTTTACTAATTCAACTATTTCACTAATTTTTATTATAATTAAACTTAAACTACAAATCTACAGCACATAGTCAAAGTCTTCAGCAACAGAAACGTATCAGAGGAGAGAAGCAGTTTTGGTTTCTGTTAATTAGCCATTTTTCTGAAACTAAGAACTTATCCACAGTGTTTTAAGAATACCAAAAGAAAGAGTTGTAATTGAGTTGTAATTACCAGCTTACATTATCAGCACATTACAAAAGCTGTATTTTACTGCTCAAAATCAAGAAGAATGCTCAACTACTTCTTGAAAGCTTCTCATTCCCACCAAATCTCTCTCTAGGCCTCTAGCGAGTGTGATACGGTGCCGCAGTTGATTTTCAGCTGGAACATTTCCCCCGTTGTTTCCTATTAAACGCACAATCAGCAATTACATCTCAGAAAAAGCTCCAAATCATCAGCATCGGCAAAGCCAGCAAGGCTTGGAAGGGCGATTATGATGTAAACAAATTGATCAAAAAATACCGAATTTGATTGCGCCGCAGAAGGAGAGCGAGGAAAAGAAAACAGAAGCTATTTAGCGGGAGGCGCGTCCTCTCTTCTGCCCGGCCCCATTAATAAAAGATGTCTGGTGGGCCTTCTCTGGGAGGCACATTTCATCTGTCCCACATAATCACATGTTCCCATCTCCCCATCCTACCCTCAGATAGCCTGTTACACAAGATGCTGCGCCAAAGGCCACTGTAACTCACTGCTACAGGCTAGATCCCTCCTTACCGTATCGGAGCACATTTCTCAGCCTGAGATCCGACCCGTCAGCATGTTCCCTCCATCTCAGTCACTCTTAGGAAGCTTAAATCTTTTCTTCAGATGAGTGACTCATTTCTAGTAGTTTCTTTTACCGTATATACGCCACACTTAGAAACCCCTACAGTGTAGCTGTTCCTTGCTGGTGTATGGATTCTACTTGCAGTTTATAGGTCTGCTACACTACTACTGGTAGGCAGGGGCGCACATAGCATTTTTAATGTGGGGGGGACGACTCGGCGGTGGCGGTGGGGTGGGTCTTGGGGGGTGGACATTGGGGGCGGGGCTTGGGGACGGGCACCAATGAGGCAGCTCCTATGTTACAGGACCCCAGAACAATAACACAAGACGTGCTGCTAGGAGCTATTTGCTCAAAGAGAATGGTAAATGGAGTGAAATGTTCAGATTTTCGATTTAAGATGTGCAAAATAAAATGTTATACAGACCCTAAATTATCATCTGTGCTTCGGTGACATATCGAGGTCTGAGGGGGGACAGCTCGAGGTCTGACGGGGACACATCCCCCCCATCCCCACCCCCATCTGCGCCCCTGCTGGTAGGTTATATAGTAGATGGACCTTATAGGGTAGTTAAGTGGACCATGTAAAGTATGCAGTGAGTGGACAAGATAGGTATTTCTAGTAAGTTGGACTATTAGAAATTAGTGTATTTACCAAATGCATAGAAACAGTTCCCTTTAGTTAAATACTCTCCAAAGTCTGGCATTTTTGAACTGAAAAAGAATCATTAGGTTTGGCGTCTTAATGAACCGTTAACGGTAAAATCCAAACATTACCATCTGGTTCAAGAACAATGTACTGCATGGTGGTAAATCTCTCCTGACTGTGAGGAAATTAAATGAACACCCCCAGTGCAAGGTGACTTTGGTGGATTGACCTTAAGGAAAACACACTAGAACATGGCCTTCTTATCTAAAGAATGCGGTTGGATGGATTTATGTAGGATAAACTTTTTCAGACAGCCTACAATTGTCACCTTAACCTCCCGGTCGGTGCTGGTTGAATGATTTTTTAAGGTGGAGATTTGTTTTCAGTGTTCTTGGTTCTCAAAGCCCGGACCTTGTGCCCCTTGCCCTGTGCACCTTTGTGTTATTTCCCTCTCCTAGCTCACGGAGAAATGGGACTAAGCCATTTATAGAGCAGCCCACAGTTTTTTACTGATATGATGTGAATAATGCCACTACCTCTGATTTGTGGTCTGTTGCTTATATTCCTACAAGACTCTACACAAGCAATAGGCTGCAAAAGGTTGCATTCTGTTTTAGCATACACATACAGTGGGGATTTATATTTTTATATTAAGCTATTTATGTGTATTTTACATAGGCTACATTCTGTATAAAATGGTACAGTAAACCCCAGACATTCTCGGGGGTTATGTTCCAAGACCACCCGCGTATAGTGAAAAAATGCGATGTGGTGTGGTTAAAAAAAATGCCTAAAAGTTTTATAGTGTAAACCGTAAATATGCCCCCAGATACACTCCCAAAACACTATAATTTCATTTTAAACTCAGCTTAATACATTACCCTTAAAGAAAATGTAACAGTAAACCCGTAACCGCACTGTACAGTTTACACTGAACTGCTGTATCCCGCAGTGCTAATTTAATTTAATTTACTCTAATAAAAATACAGAGCTTTAAGAAGAACAAAACACTGGAGACGCTCCACGCGGGAAACTCTTGTCATGCGGAATGCTGGACTGCAGCTGCCAGAGATGCGCCACAGGGCAGCGGCCAGTCAGCAGCAAGGAGAAACGAATAACGTTCTCAGCTACTTTCAAACCTTCCGTCTCTGAGTACAGCAGTATTTCACCATCCCAAGACGCCTTTCTTTGTGTTCTCTGGACAGAACAAAAAACATTTATACAGTTATATTTTATATGGAAATGTAGCTGAATTTACCTTAATACTTATGTTACAAAATTAGTAAATTATACTTTTCTTAATAATTTAGGATAATTCATCATTTAAAAAAAAAAAGCGGTTTCTGCAGTTATCTGCGGTTTCTGCGAATTTGCAGGGGTTTCCATGAACAATTACTGTTTCGGTTCTAAGAAAAAATCCACGAATGACTGAAGCCGTGAACTCAGGACCCTCACTGTGAGCTGGTATTATTTGGGTGGTGGATCATTCTCAGCACTGCAGTGACATGGTAGTGGCACGGTATTGTATGTGTTGCACAGAATGTATCACACAGTAGTTTAACACTGTGTCCACTCCGTTATACACATCTAACCTGTTGGTCCTGATACTGCACACAGTTTGTTATCTTCATCCCAGACACGTCATCTTCTCAAACCGCCACTAACACGTTATTGGACAGCTTAACACGCTTTCAGGAGAAGGCTAAGCACCAATCATGTTACGCCAACTCATAGTAGTGCACACTGCTAGCACTGAGAGATGGAGGAGGGGGAATGCCGTCCTGCCCACCCAGAGAGAGCAAAGCCAGTTGTGCTTCCGTGGACTCGCTACAGATGGCTGAGGCATCTCAGGGGGATCGACCTGGTGATCTCTCAAAGATAGAGCCAATACTTGCCCCCTTAGGAGACCTGATAACATGCTTTTAGTGCATCATCATGAGTGGGATGGGGTAACTGGAGGTATTTTGTCTCTGAGCAGTGTGTTATTTTTGGCCCTCACTCCTGAGCACACCTGGCTATCGGTATGCTGCCCTGTCTGAGTGTGTTCAAGTGAATGATGAAGAGGACACACATCATTTACAGTCTATAGAGCGCTCACATACTAATACACACCTGCCAGTCACACACACCCACACCCACTGCACTGAACAGAAATATCACACTGCAGCGCTGCTTGATTAATCAAATTTTATCTTCAGTTGCGATTTTGGCTTTCTGTGATTGTTAAAACAGATAATCGATATAAAAAGATTATTATGCCTCATTCCATTTTACACTGAATTCCAGTTTGTCTGATGTTATCACTAGATTGCACCAGTTGTTGTGATCGCGGCCATTCCTGACATCACTTGTGATTTAACTAGACGCATGTCAGAAGCGGCTTGCTATTCTGCTTTACTAAAAATACGCACTGGGACTATTTTGGATGCCAGACCTGTCAACCCTCACGTTTCCTCCGTATTGTAGCCTTCTGTTATCCCGTATTTTCCCATTTTCCTCTCCCTCATCTTCGATAAATCTGAAACAGCACAGAACATTCAGTCAATTTTCAAAATAAAACACCCTGTGCAGATACCCAGTTGTATACATCACATCACTACATCGGAAAAAAACGTATTTATGTAGGAATATTAAATATGGTTTTTTTTACACAGTGGAAGAGCAGCACGATTCTCAACTGTTAAGACACACACTCAGACACAGACCCTTATAGGAAGACCACTTCACTTCATCAGCCTTGATTTGCTGATCACTGCAGTCTTGGTTAGATCTAGTTACTGAGATACAGTTAAGGATTCGGTCTGAATGCCTGAAACATTTCTTCCCCAGAGCAAAAGTATTTTGCATGCATTTTTGAGGTCATGTACTAAAAACACTCGACCTTTTTCCAACCTTTTTGTTTTTATATAGAAGTAAACAGGTTTTTGTCACTGTGCTCTTAAGACTGATTTATGCAAATGAGCTCTGTTATGATTGGCTGCCCGGTACTGTGCCTTATTCCTTATTACCTCAAAAAGAATGAGTGGGGATAAGCTATTTTATGCTAATCAGGCTTATACATTTATGCAAATGCAGAAGATTTTTGGGACAAAAGATTTTTCTGAACAATCTATTTGCAGATGTGGACTGTGTGACCTGGAGAGTGGAAAGTACTTTTTGAAATGTCAGCCAGTGGTCATCCACTACATAACTCTTTTATTTAAAAAGAAAATTCGTTTTCCATTATGCGGGCCCATTAGCATCTAGATTACCAGAGAAATGGGAGGTACTCTTGCTCTACTCATAGTGGATAGGGTACAAGTCATCCATTTAACCAGTTAAATTCTTTGCTGGCTCCTCACTGAAAGCTAATCAAGCTTTCTGGAGCATCTGAATGAGAGAACTGGATTAAGTTCGAGCTACATTCAAACCACAGAAGATATACCAGAAGCTAAACTAATGAAGCAGCTGTTATTTTTGCAGAAACTCACATATAGTGCACTGTGTGTCATGACACAAGGGAAGCACTATATGTCCGGGCACACATGGCTGAATCCCAAATGGCTCATTGTTATGTGCTGTTTGAATACAGAAGCAATTATTTCATGACCTTTATAGGATTATATCAAGAGAGTTGGGAGTCATTTGAAATTCAGCCTTAGTCAAACTTTTGTACTTGCACATATTATCCATTTTTTAACACGTCGTTGTCACTGTTGGAATGAAAATGGTCCACCATGTAAAATATCCAGGCAAGATCAGCTCTTTAGACAGAAGCTGATCACTGATGCAGGGTTAGAAGATGAGTTGCACAAGCTATCCATTAATAGATGGACTACAGTCTCTAACTATACACCAGCAAGAAAGAGCTACAAGATAGGCCAGGACAGTGTACACAATGTGCTCAGAATATTAAAATGCACTTGAATTCGCTAGTTTTATGAAAGAAGATATTTCATTGTATAATATCTTGCTTTTAGGTGAGCCAAGTAAAATATTTTATTTCAATTTTTAGTTTATATCGTGCATTGCTTGAATGCTAAATAACCATTTTCATTGTTAACAGATTTATTCTTTTAATAATCAAATTTAATAATAATCATTTCTCTCTGTGTTTCGGTTTCGGTTTTCGGCCAAGTGTTTCCTCATTTTCGGTTTTCCGTTTCGGTCAAAAAAAATAATTTCGGTGCATACATATATATGTGTGTGTGTGTGTGTGTGTGTGTGTGTGTGTGCTACTATACAATTTTGCAGTAATTAAGAATATATACTTCACAGCCATAATTGAAAAAATATATTATAGCCACATTACAGTGTTATATACAATGTAATAGTAGAGTTATAATACAACACACTAAAGACTAAAGACTACGAAGAGAGAAGAAAAACAGTGCAGATGCACAGAGGGTACACTAGCATGTGGTTACTGCTGTGCTGAGAATGGTGCACCACCCAATATCCCGTCAGAGTTCCTGCTTTTGACCTTTTCTATTGATCGTTGTGGGGCTTAGTCATTTTGCAGCAACGGATGGACTGCATTCAGCAATTTCAGTAAAATAATAAAGTGTGTCTGTTCGGCAGGTATTCTGATAAAGTACAAAACAGGACAGCCTTCAGTAATGAAATGGCGGAGAAGTCCTCTGCTGCATCCTCAGCTGAGGATCCTCAGGCAGCTCTGGGTTCCTTCAGAAAAGCAGTTGAGCTGTGACTGGGTTACTGTAATTCACATACACTCTTTATTCTCATTGTTAAGGAACCTGCACCTTTATCTGGATCAGATAAAGAAGTCAGCAAGGATCAATAGATGAAAACATTCCCTTTTTCACTCAGCACCTTTAAGTTCAAAAGGAGCCTTTATATCATGCATAGTGCTCTAATTTCAGACTTCTTCTCTCATCCCTTTCCTGTCTTTTCTGTGTCTCTCTTAGCTTACATTCAGCACAGTCGAAAACTTTTGCCCAGATAAATTAACATCTTGCACTGCTGGCAATATTTATTGCACTTGCTCTCACTCTCTCTCTGTCTCTCTCTCTGTCTCTCTCTTTCTATCTTTCTCTCTGTCTCTCTGTCTCTGTCTCTCTCTCTGTCTCTTTCTTTCTATATTTCTCTCTGTCTCTCTCTCTCTGTCTCTCTCTTTCTATCTTTCTCTCTGTCTCTCTCTCTCTTTCTATCTTTCTCTCTCTCTCTCTCTCTCTCTCTGTCTCTCTCTTTCTATCTTTCTCTCTGTCTCTCTCTTTCTATCTTTCTCTCTCTCTCTCTCTGTCTCTCTCTCTCTCTCTCTGTCTCTCTCTTTCTATCTTTCTCTCTCTCTCTCTCTGTCTCTCTCTTTCTATCTTTCTCTCTGTCTCTCTCTCTCTGTCTCTCTCTCTCTCTCTCTCTCCCTCTCCCTCTTTTGGTTTTTCAATTATTCCATTCATTTCAGAGTGCTTTATTGGCATGACAAATTATGGTTCATTTGCATTGCCAAAGCTTGCCTAACAAAGTTGGAGAATATTAAAGACTAATTGAACAAGTATTTGAGCTGAAAATTAAATAAGACAATCCCTGCTAAAAGTAAAAAAAAAGAGAACTTTGAAGATTGTATATTAATCACTGCGATGTTGCAATGAGAAGCTGGAAAATGAAAGAATAAAGGAAGACAAACAACCCTAAGGTTTTTTTAAAGTTTGCATGAGCCCGTATGTAGAGTTAATCTATCATGTATGATACCAGCACCCATGGTAAAATAAATGGCTTTGATTTTCTAAAACTTAACTCAGTCTAAAGATAACTGACTCATACAACCAAGCTATTATAAAAGCTATCCAGACACTTTCTAAATGTTCACTATCTGAAATGTCATTGCAGTAACTGTCTGAAAAATTAGCTTGTAAATTAGTAGAAAAATGTGCTTTTAGACTTGTAGACTGGGCAGGGGTGCAAAGCAAAACCCCCACATCACTGCCATGGACATACAAGAAAATTAGCTTGACACAAAAACCGTGATGCACTTCTCTACTGTTGTATTAATAGGATTAGAAAATTACCTAGATCAGTAAATCCTGGAAACAAATGCTTGACCACCAGTGAAGAAACTGAAGAGGAAAAGAGGCTGAACATTACAATAAGACAATGATCCAAAACATACATCAGTCAGTCATAAGTTCATAACATTAAAATCACTGACAGATGAAGTGAGTAACATTAATGATCTTATTATGATGGCACCTGTCAAGGTGTGGGATATATTCGGCAGCAAATAACCAGCCAATCCTTGAAGTTGATGTACTGAAAGCAGGAAAATGAACAAGTGTAAGGATCTGAGTGACTTTGACAAGGGCAATATTGTGATGGTTATTAGTCAGAACATCTCCAAAACGCAACCAGTGAACCAGTGGCAAGTTCATGGGTACCCAAGGTTTACTGCGTAGGGAGTGAAGACTGGTCTGTCTGGTCCGATCACACAGAAGAGCTACTGCTGACAGAGTTAATGTTGGCTATGACAGAACGGTGTCAGAAACCACTTGGCTTACTATGTTGTCGCGGTCCGGTCAGAGTGCCCATGCTGACACATTTAGTATAATAGTTTTTCAAATGCCATAAATGTTGTCTTTAATATATAGTTTTCACTACTTTTCATCTATAAAATCAGCTAAATGTGTCAAATGATCAGGAATGCCCTCAAAAATGTGCACACACCTGTATTGTATTCCTCCTGTATTATTCATGGAAATGAAAGTGCTGTTACAAAACTGAAATTCAAGATAAAATGCAGGGTTTTTTTGTTATTTTGGTTAATATGTGTTTGAATAACGCCTGAACAACACTACAAAAATAGTAAAACCCATGGTCAATTTTGTCGGTGGGATTTTTTTTACCAAAAAAAAAATGTTTTTCTATCTCTCTCTCAGGTTGCCAGCAAGGCTGCCAGCGGTGTACAGCAGATCTGCAGCTCGGCTCTGGGACGGTTTGTCTGTGGTGTAAGGGGTCTAGGATGCTGCTGTTAGGAGACCACTGTGTAGAAAACTGCCCACCCGGACACTACAAATACCACGGAGCCTGCAAAAGTGAGAAAAGTGCTCATAACTTTATATTTATCCACACTCTGTAAGACAACGTGAGTCATCTTGACATCTGATACATTCCCTTTCAGCATCAGTGTTTTAGAGCCATCGTTAGAAGTTCCCTTGTCACTGCCACTATTTGAAATTATTATCCTCTCCATGTTTATTTTTTGCTGTGCATTTCAAACCTGTCTATCCACTCAGCCCAACTTTATAACATGGAGGCTCTGCTTTCATGTCCTGAATGCAATTATCTTTGGATCTTAGTGCATTAACCTGGCACTGACTCTATAGAGAGGATGTCATATTATTTTTATCAGCCAGCATGATGTAGGGCTTTGCTTTAATACTGGATCTCTACACTGATGCTATATAAAATATTATGACGGGCTTTAAAAGCTCAGCTATCAGACTGTGGAATGTGTGTGTCTGTAAATCTGTGTACGTGTACTTCAGAAATTCAGAGCAACATGAATGAGAAACCCTTGTTTTATTCCTAGCTGTGCCAAATGGTTTCCTTTTTTTTTGCTAAGGTTGATGTTCCATAGCTTTTTTGTTTAAATGAATGTTAACAGGAGTTATCTTCATGTCAGCTGAATGGGTTTCATTTGGTCTACATAATGCCTGGGTGATATCTGAACATAATTAGGCCTTTTTAATAAAAACAATTCTCTTGTAGCCCCTCATTGCTGGTGTGTAGTTGGGGACTGTAGAGTAGGGCTGAGCAATTAATCGAAATCGTATCGAAATCGCAATGTGAATATGCGCAATTTCTAAATCGCCTTACA
>JBBPCY010072796.1:0-10765 GCA_037974405.1 Brachyalestes nurse
TTAGGCCTACAGAGAATGTTGTTTTATCTTTCAGCAGTTTTTAAAGCACTTGTTCTGAATGCACTTTGTTCATGCACCTCCTTCACAATATTAAAATGCACTTGGATTCACTAGTTTTATGAGAGATATATTATACAGATATTTAACTGTATAATCTTGCTTTTAGGCTATTCATGAGTGGGTCCAATAAAATATTTTATTTCAAGTTTTATTTTATATTGTGCATTGATTGAATTCTAAATAAATATTTTCATAGTTTTGTAACAGAT
Source organism: Brachyalestes nurse (assembly GCA_037974405.1). NCBI lineage: Eukaryota > Metazoa > Chordata > Actinopteri > Characiformes > Alestidae > Brachyalestes > Brachyalestes nurse. Next base: position 270 of record JBBPCY010072796.1, read on the forward strand.
TTATTTTTATTATAATTTAATAATAATAATAATTTCTTTCAGTTTTCAGTTTTGGTTTCGGTAAAAAAAAATATTTTCGGTGCAGCCCTAGTTGTTAGGAATGTCAATATGGATATTTAAATCACCCAAAATGATAAAGGAGTTAAAATCAGTAGAAATTAGTGACAGCAGATCAGAAAATTCATCAAGAAAATTAGGACAGTACTTTGGTGGCTTCTAGATAATTACAAGCAGAATTCTCAATTAGCATTTTATGACAGTACAGAGGTATTTAAAAAGAACTAAATTCACCCAGTGATAACTGCTTGCATTGGAATGTATCTCCATATAACACACTACCTTTCCTGTCCACATTGGTTTCATTAAGAACTAATGCACAGCAGCTGTCATCTAACCAAATTTCAGTTAAGAGCATAGAATCAGTCCTGTATATAGTAAGATCATTGACTTAAAGTGATTTGTTGTTTAGTGACTGGATATTCAAGTCTGCAAACTTGTGTGGGAGGGGGCTAGTACAGGTCGTGGCTTGCATAAAATAGAGCATAAGTTAGCGTGATTGACCCCACAAACTGAGCACACTCTGTTGACCCTGTTCCCAATTACTACTGGAATTACTGAAACAGGTCCCAGCATGTCCTGAGAGTCATCATAAGTGTTAACACTAGTATAGCAGAGACCTTTCAGATATCAGTACTCACTAATGATGGCTGCATCCTAAAGCTGCTGGCATTGTGGCGTTTGTATACACACTCCCACCGGAGTTGCTCCACATTGAACTCATCAAACCATATCGTGAAATTACTTTCTGCACTGGGGCACAGTCATGCTGGAGCAGGAAAGCACCTTCCCCTAACTGTTGCCACAAAGTTGAAAGGACATAATAGTGTAACATTTTTTTGAATGGTGTAGCATTAACCTTAAAAGCAGCCCTAGCTCATTATACCTCCTCCATCAAACTTTACTGTTGGCATTCTGTTAAGTAGAGATCTCTCAGCATCTACCAAACACAGATTCATCCATCAAACTGACTGATATTAAAGAGTGATTCACTATTCCAGAAAGAACATGTACTCTGAGTCTAGTAGTGGCATGCTTTACAGCACTCTTTCTCCTGTGACCACACCACATTTATAGTCATTGATCTCTTCAGTGTTTGTGGAGAATGCATAACCATGTGCTTGATTTTATATACCTGTTAGCAATGGGTGTGGCTTAAAACCTGCACTCAGTAATTAAGAGGATCCTGCAATCCTAATATCAGTATACTGCAATTCTGGTATCATTATATTGAAATACTGTCATCAGTCTATTGCCATACTAACATTAATATAGGTTGTGATACTGATAATGATGATCATGATATTGTAATAGGAGTCAAACCAAAGATGATATAGTTTTTTGCCTGCTGTGAGCTCCCTAATTTATCACTGTTGTTTCTTAATTAGTTTCTGTGGGTGTTTAATAAATCATAAAAAATGTCAGTCTTAATATTGCAGGCTGGTCTTCAATCATGCCACTATCAGTAATGGTTGGACGTGTTTAATTTTAATGTATTGGATTTTGGTATTTAATATACTGGTATTTTTTCCATACGGTACAGCCCTGATAGACACAGCGTGCTATATGACTCATACCCCTGAGTATGTGTGTATATGTGTGTGTGTGTTAGAGAGAGTGAAAGAGTGCGGTGGACCATGGAAACAGAGATGATATGAAAATCTGTAGTGTGAGAGTGTGTGTGAGAGCGTTTCATCCTCACACACTCCGCACCGCTTCACTGCTCACTGCTCTGAGACCTTCAGTGCAGCAACAGTTAGGGGTGTGGGGGAAAGGGCAAAAAGGAGAGGGGGAAAAAGGAAGGAGAGAAGAATGGGAGAAAGAAGAATGAAATAAACAGATAAAGGGATTGAGAGGCAAAAAATGAAAAAGAGGTGTGAGAAATTGAGATAGATAGATAGACAAGATAAGATAAGATAAGATAAGATAAGATAAGATAAGATAAACCTTTATTAGTCCCACAAGTGGGAAATTTGTTAATAGATAGATAGAGGAAGAGAAAGAGATAAATAAAGAGGGGTATGGGGAAAGAGAGGAGAGAGATGGGAGAAAGAGGGAGAGCACAGAAAGGGCGAAGCATGGAGAGAGAGATTTGTGGGAGGAGCATGAGAGAAGGATGTGTTTTTAGGAGTGAAAAATTCCCGCTGATTCTCACTCATTCACAACTCAGAGCAGAGAAGGAGGAAGAGAGAGAGAGAGAGGAGACAGGTGCTTCTGTGAGCTCTTAAGTAGGGGAATTACTCACAAAGAAACAGAAGAGACTGAGGGAGAGAGAGAGAGAGAGAGAGAGAGAGAGAGAGAGAGAAGGAGAGCGAGAGAAAAAGAGAGAGAGAGAAAGAGAGAGAGAGGTGGACGGCACAGTTTGTGGACGCTGTCAACATCAACATGGGCGCAGTTGTGGGCACCCTGACTATGCAGACCAAGCAGAGACAACCAACTAGAGGTATGTCATATTGGCTGGTTAACATGACTGCATGACACACACACACACACACACACACACATACTGCGATACTGAAGTTGACTAATAATTCACCAGCTTCTTATTTAAATATTCTGTTACAGCTTAACCAGTTCAGCAATGTAACTGCTGCACTTTTATAGGTGGGACAGAAAATTTGAGTAAGAAGCTGGCAAATGAGAAGCTAACTTCATCCTTGCACACACACACACACACACACACACACACGGCACCCTGTAGCAGAATGACAGAAGGACAAAGGAGGTGCTCGCTGAACTCAGTAACAATAATAAAACCTTGACTGCATGCAGTTACACACACGAGATACCCAGCTGGAAATCAGGCTGAATACAGAAGGGGGTGCAGCAGGAGTGGCTCCGTCTCAATTAAATGATCGCGGATGGTGTGTTAGCCTTGGTGTATATGTGTGTTTTTGTGCCTACGTGAGCTGGAGGTTTAACACATACCATCTCTCTTCCTGTCCACATGCTCTGTGGAGCGGTTGTCATGGAGACAGGTTTGTGAGGGCTGTGTGAGGAGTGTTGTGTTAATATCGAGTGCGAATGGTGTGATGGAGGGAGTGTATTACACACACACACACACACACACACACACACACACACTGTTAATGGCCACTGGAAAGCTGTTAATTAGGAATTTATTTACTAATACACCACACAGTTTAGGCTAACTTGAAGGAAGAAGCCCCTCCAGCCCACCCATTATTTTTCCTCTTCAAAGAATAAAATGATGGGGCCAAATCTAATACAGCAATACCTAGGATTTATTTATCTGAAAAAATTCTAAATGTTTGTATATTTTTTATATATGTTGTATAAATGTGAATAAATATACGTATTTGAAAATTAAAAACAATAAAAATTAGGGATACAGTGACATAGTTATTGTGGAGCAATGCAGTATTTTCATGAACACAACTGCTGATGCCAATGCATTAATAAATAGTAGTAATATTTTGAGATTTTGAGACTAACTCTAACTGGAATAACATTACATGAAAACATAAAATGTATTTCTAGAGGGTTAGAAATACGCTAAAACAAATTATGGCAAAAATTTAGTACGGTAGCTCTGTGTCACCTACAGCTTGACAATAACTGTCATTAAATATCTGTCAAATGTACATGTCTAAGCAATGATCTGCCAAAACCAGTATGATTCTGGCACAATTGCATAATACAGTTTTGCATCACTACCAGAAATGACTTGACAAGGAGTGGAAGCATAGTAGTTTCTAATAAAGGGCCAGTGTTTCTAATAAAGTGGTCAGAGACTGGGTCATGTCCTTAAGTAAGGGAACAGAGGAGACACTTTAGTCAGCAGTTGCAGTTAACGCTCAGCCAATAAAACTCCCCTTCTAACAGCTGCTCATGAATATTCATGATTATCTGTGACTTGAACTTTTCAGTTGTGATCAGCGGCTCCCTGGTGATGCGATGCCCTTTAAAGAGATCAAAACTCGGACGGTTTTTCCACTCTTACCCCAAACAGAGGCAAGATGTGGTGTATGAAATTTGTATGAAATGGCTAATGTTGGAAATAAAATAATAAAAGCATAGCATCAATTTAGCTAAAAGCTTAGCATCAAGTTCAAAATGAAGGTAATTTTAAGGGGTAAAATTAAGGTGTTTTGGTTTCGTAGTGAAACATGGACAAAGTATGTTGAATTGTCAGTAAGAAAGAGAGTTGTGTGTAAAAGTAAAGTTGTGCCACCCTATCAGAATGGGTAGCTTTTACACAGTCTATATACGCTTTGTTTGCATCTCAGTAATTGTGGCACTAAAAGCATAGACCCATAGCTATACATCTAAACATAAGTTAAGAAAATCACAAATGCCCATTGCGTTTGCATTGGAATAACACATTTGGATTTACACGGTCACACCTGACCTGTACACCTAAGAGTATTTCAGCTGCTGTGGGCTAAATACCAGTCCCACTGCTCCTACCGCAAATAGAGGGTTTCAATCAGAAGCCTGCTGCGCCTGTTGTGGATCCATAGAGTTCTGAGTATGTGGCCATTTATCACAGGTCAGTGGCAGATCATCTATTATAGGAATAACTGTAACTTGATAAGAAAGGTTCTCAAAGACTCGAGTGATTTCAGTAGCCTCGATACAACCAAATCACTTTTTGTGTTACATGTAATGTGGTAGAATTGTAGAAACGAGCAAGACAGCGCCAAACATCACTACACATATTTTCCACATTCATAAAAATGTCAGGCACCTATTTTTTTTCTTCAGGTTTTCATTCCATTCTCCAGCACGAGGCATCCTGTGGATTTGGTGAATTCACCATAGCTTCACTTGCTGGGTCACAGAGCAGGTGCTCTAATCTCAAATCAATTAAGGTGTAAAATGAAGTTGCTGTTGATTGTGGTCTCTCAAGCGTCTCACCAGCGTCAGTATCTGTACGCATCTGTCTGTTTACAAATAAAGGACGAGTGTTGCATCCATCACTCTGCCAGAAATACCTCTTTAGAATTTGAAATAATGCCATTCAACTGTCCTTCAGAGTACCTCAGGCCTTTGTGGTGCCACAACAAGCACCAGTGTCGCCTCAGTGCCCAACACAGCTGATTCCTCTGAAAAATACTTAGAGCAAACTCGAATTTTACACTTGATGTTGCAGAAGTGCTCAAGGCTGTTTTAAGAATGTGTATTTTTTGTGAGCCGAGGCTGCAGTTTAAGCAACTCTATATTTAAGCTCAGCTCCGAATGAAATGTGTGCACGTGTGTGCTCCACTCCTCTTCTGCAGCAGTTTGCTGCACCAGGCTCTGCTTCTGTTAAATTTTTCATCCTACCTCCCTCCATCAGTCCTGCTCCCCCACAGAACCAGAGGAAAACCAGTTCTGTCTTCTTAACACCTTCTGAAAACACATTCAGATGGAGTTCTCACTTGCATTCTTCCCACCTCCACGGGGCAAATTTTTTCATGCACTTTCTTCATGTTCTTCTTCACCTTTTTTTCTCCTCTTCCCTTTTTCATTATTTTTTGCCTCTCAGCCCTCAGAAGTGATAATGAGAGGAAAAGGGATAATTAACCTCTTTTACTTTAACTAACAGTGCGAGGAGCTTCATTGCTTGATTTGCAGGCTTTTCCACTCCGGGGAGGTGTTCTCTGAAGTGAGATTTCTTTTCCAGATCGCATAAACCAAACCAAGGTTCTGAGCAAGTCATGTTTTTGGACAGCTGTGGTGTTTGGCCTAAAGGAGAACTGTATGTGGAGAATTGATTGTTCAAAATGTTCTGTAACTCAGTGGCTAAGACATAAACATGTTAACAGGGTAACTAGAGTAGTATGATGTGGAATGGGCCAGAGTGGAGAAACTTACCAACTTAAAACAGTGATTGTTGTTAAAACAGCGAATGTAGAATCTTTCTCTGCATTATGATTCTGGAAAAAAAAGCAATTCCAAGCACTAGCCACACCCATCTTCAGGATAATCCCTATGGCCATCTTGAAGGTCATTCTGATTTTCAAAAGGCTCAAGCTTCTTCTTGCTGCTGCACAACCCCTTTATTGGAAGGAGTCTACAAAACTGTGGTCTTCAAGCTGTGCCACTTCTCACCTTTCATTCAACTATTCACTCAGCTACTTCTCAAGGTTCAAGGTTTTTAATTGTCATCAGCAGCTGTGCTTATGTACAGAGTGTGATGAGATGTTTTTCTACAGATCACAGAGCAACATATATTTCATAGCAACATTTAATAATTAACAAAGTTACAGTAGAGACAATAGACAACACAATAAATAGGCACAACAGTTATAATTGCAGTGTATGTAACAAATCCAGAATGATTAGTTTTGCACCGTAAATATAATATTGCACATGAGACAGTTCTCAGCATATCAGGATGACACAAACAAAACAGTAAATAGACAATATAGCAGTATAGCTGTGTAGCTTGAGTGGGATGCAAGTCTGAGACAATACAATAAAAAGACACTGTAGCAGTAGTGTGAATGGGATGTAAGTCTGAGACAATACAATACATAGACAATATAGCAGTATTTTATCAGTGGTCTGAAGTGCTACTAACCAGGATCACAGTGTGCTGAAGAAGAATCCCGTATTCATATTGTAAAAGACAGAGAAACACCCTGACAGGTCACCAGTCCACACACAGACAAACACAGTCCCACCTAGGGGCAACTTAGCATCTCCAAGTTATCTGAGGTCTTTGGATTGTGGAAGGAAACCAGAGCTCCCGACAGAAACTAGGAAAACATGGACCCTGGCTCTTCTAGCTAGGAAACAAACCCAAAACCTTCTCATTCTGAGGCAACAGTTTATACCCTGTAGTGACTCTAAGACTCTAGGCTAGCATTTGAAGGTGTTTATCCGTTCCATTTTTAAACTCACCACATCCCAGACTACCTATAGTACATGAGCAGGCGTGTTGCATATGTATGATACAGATGCAAATTTAGAATCAAAATGGAACTGGGGCAGATCTTATAGGCTTATAGGCTTATGAAAAATGAGTGACACTGCACAGTGTGCCACTGAATTTTCCCCAGAGATTTTATTCTGATCCGATAACCATGTGACATGCAAGAAACTCATAAGACCAGCAGTTGGACAGTTATCTCACTTCGTGAACTGTCAAGATTGCAGCTCATATCCCAGTGGGAATACATACACACATCAGAGAGAGATGGTGCTAAGATCAGCGAGGAACATCACCGTTCTGATGTTGGACTGCAGAGCCTTTTTTTTGTTAGTGACTCATGCACATGTTTGATTTCCAGCTGTTTGTGTGATTATTTACTTCAGCCTCCCATCCGACTGTGTGTCTCGTGGGTGGATGAAGCGCACCCATGGAGACAGAAGCTAAGAACGGTGAGACATGAACGTGGGGGTTATGAACACAAGGCACATGAGAGAACGAGAGAGGAACAAAAACAAGGATGAATAGGACAATCATGGGTTGCACCAACAACAAAACAGATGAAGCTTAGAAGGATCTGTGTGCTCCATAGAAAGGGATGAGGGAAGCCTCACACGCAGTAGTTAAAACAGATTCGCTGTTGGAAGCCACCGTGTGGAATGGGTTGGTGGTTGGCGTTCTTAATCCATATTATCATAAACCTCAAAAAGTATTAGCATTATCCACGATCAGCCTTGCTTTCACGCTGCCAGTACCATTAATATGCCGCTTCTGTGAGTGCAGCTTACAGGCCAGAGGCTTCTGGAGGGCAGTGAAGGTGAAGGAAAAGCTAATTACATCCAACTACTTAATATTTTTCCCCAAAAACCCCTAATAATAAAGGTGACGAAAAGGGTTCTTTGGCATGATGCTATAGATCGGTGGTGCCCAGCTTGGGTAATGGAGGCCTGGGGTCCCAACAGATGTACCGTGTTTTGGGACCTCTGCTATAGAAGGACCACATTTAATTAACCGAAGAATCTTTAATTCTTTAACCCTATAGAACTGAGAGTTAATTATTAAAATCTTATTGCAACAAATAAATTAAAGTAACTTTGTTGCTATGTGACACAGGAATACCTAACAAAGCTAAGAATGATGTCTGACACCACAAGCATTAACACAAACCGGGTGGTCTCAGGGTTCTCCTGGGACTGTACACTCTCTCAGCTCATATCAAACCTCAATATCATATATTGAGGAAAACTATGGAAATGTTCCTGAGATCAAGGTCACCAGGAGGCATATAGGGAGCTACAAGAAGCCAATTTTAAAAGGAATGCATTTACCAATGGCTAGGACTCAGTGAGCGAACTAGCGTTGTAATACATCCACTTTGTAAAAAGAGTCTCTGCTCTTATTTTTTGTTGTTGTTAGCTGTGGAACCCTAAACTTGCTGACTCAAGCTAGCAACGAAAAAAAGCATTTATAACAGATGGTATAGTTCACTACATTACCCCAGCTTGAACTTCGCAACTGAATTTTATAGGTCTGAAAACCGATGGATGAAATGGAAGTTGCATCATATCGCTATGATGTTTATATTTATATTGATTAATCCTTCGTTGCTGCAAAGCCTCATTTAAAACATTATGGTAAAGAAACAGTCCATATGAAGGGGAAATGGTGAGGACAAGTGCAAAACTGTATTAAAATGGGGAGTCAGTGTTGTCATTGATATTATTGGTTGTTGTTTTTGCTAATTTTAGTGAGCGATTAAAGAAGAGATAGAGGACTGAAGATAGTGACTAATGATGAATGATCACTGCTGGCCCTGAGAGACATGTTGTGAAATTTGACTCACTAATTAAAACTGGTCTCACATCATGATGTCAGTTCAGTCACAGCTTGGCTGAAACAGTGGTCTATAAGTGAGGTAGGTGTCAAAGGAGCAGCCTGACAACAATATCAAATTTACACAATTATCCCCTTACACCAAAGAGCATGCTAAGGTGCTCTTCACTCAAATCTTTCCATAAATACATCACCAGAACTTGTCTCAAGTCATTCAAACCACATCCAGCCGCTCATTAAGGTGTGTCCAGACATATGGATGTGGTTTAGGATACAGTATGACTTACTGTGAGCTATAAAAATAAACTAAAGTTCACTGTTTAGCCAAACAATGCAGGTAGCCCCTTTACACAACAGGGTCTGTTTCTGCAAACCGCCTGAGGAGCAGGAGTGCTAAACTAATGACTGTTTTGTAAGCTTTGTAGCTAACAAGCAATGGAAACACACTCCAAATTATGTTGTCCAGTAATCTCTAAAAGACTCGCTTATGTGGTTTCAGATTATGTACTACTCACTGTTATCCATAAACACTGACTATATCATGTCAACATAGCTAAAAACAATGCTAGCATCCTGAAACCATTGGGGAGTAGAGGAGTGAAAGCAAAAGGTTCCCTCTTTGAGTTCCAAAGTGTATTTATCTCTCCTTGCAGAGAAATCTCTGATTCCTCATTCCTACCATTCTCCCCTCTAACCCATCATCTTAGTGCAGCTGACACAGCTCGAGCTAGACCTGCGGGGCACAGTGTGTGTGCGAGTGGGGGGGGGAATGAGAGGCTGGAGTTGTTGAAAGTTCTTTTCTACTAAGGCTCTATGAAGTTAAAGATTCTGTGGCAGTTCTGCTTTGCCCTGAGCAAAATATGCTGTTTTTCTGATGAAAAGCTGTTGGCTTGCTCCAGGCTGCCGCTAAGGACCCATCAGCTTCTCTCGGCCTATATCTAATGGAATATTTTCAGCTTTTACTGGAACATATTCTCGGTTTTGAAGAAGAAATCATTTTTTGTGTTATAACCACACTTTTTTACTGCTTCACCTTGCACTCATGGCCCAAAGCAATATGAGCTGTGATCAGCCCAGCCAGCTGTCTACAACTGCAGTTACCAACAGAGCAATCAACCCAACTTAACCATCAAACTCTCTCTCTCTCTCTCTCTCTCTTTCTCTCTCTCACAGATAAGGTGGATGATGAGTTGGAGATGACCATGGTGTGTCATCGTCCTGAGGGCCTGGAGCAGCTCGAGGCTCAGACCAATTTTACAAAGCAAGAACTGCAAGTCCTGTACCGTGGCTTCAAAAATGTACGCATTAGTGGTCACATCAGCATGCTCTTCTCAGATGACTCTTTCTCATTTTTTTCCTAAATATGTCACAGATTGTATTCATATTCAGGATTACACAGACAACATACACTATATGGATAAAAGTATTGTGACACCTAACCATTACACCAACAAGGACTTCAATGATATTGCGTTCAAATCCATAGACTTTAATCTGGAGTTGGTCCCCCCGTTGCAGACTTTCCACAAGATTTTGGAGTTTCTGTGGGAGTTTGTGTCCATTCATTCTGTAGAACATTTATGAGGTCAGACACTGATGTTGGACGAGAAGGTCTGGATCACAGTCTCCGTTCCAGTTCATCCCAAAGTGTGCTGGATGGGGTTGAGGTCAGGACTCTGTGTGGACCAGTCAAGTTCTTCCACACTGAACTCCTCCAGCCACGTCT
>JBBPCY010072797.1:0-10764 GCA_037974405.1 Brachyalestes nurse
TGTGTGTGTGTGTGTGTGTGTGTGTGTGTGTGTGTGTGTGTGTGTGTGTGTGTGTGTGTGTGTGTGTGTGTAATGGTGCAGCCTTTGAGTTGCCTAAGGCACTGACTACCCACCCACGCGTTGCACCTCAACCACTTCCTGCTTCACATGAATAATACATGTTTGCCTTAGAGGACGCTCAAAACATTCACAGGCTTTTGGCTAAAAACTCAAATCCTGCTTTAGAAGGAATTTACCAATATTCATTTTTTATGAAATCACATTAGCAAACAGCCGTCCATGAGGTAGCATCACCCGTGGATAAGAGAAATGACAGAAGTGCTGTAAGATAGTGGAGAGAAAGTGTAGTGGGAGAGAAAACAGAAGGGCAAAGTGGGAAAGGAGGAAATGGTGTGAGCCACAGTCACAGAGAAGGCCTGAGGGTGAGAGAAAGTCAGAGACGATGGAAGCGAAAGAGAAATAGGACATGAGTATCTGTGTCTGAAAGACAGAGAGAGAGGAAGTTGGTGGTAGTGTCCCTTCTTCTTCTGCAGTACTGATCGGTCTGTATCAGACTCCCCAAACTGATCAGTGCTCAGCCCTCTCTCTTCACTCTCTTGCACTGCAACGGTCCACTTTGATTGGCGGATCTTCGCTCCCACTGGTGCTGTAAGTCTGTCTTAACAGGTTCGGGTGATGACATCACCACCGGACGGCTCACCTGCCCTGACTGAACAAGGAGCTTAAAGGAGTGATTAGCCTGTTAAGTTGTAAGCCAGTCAAAGTGAGTCAGGAGCCTATAGCCAGGCTTGGGCTTGGGGTTAGGAGTTAGGGGTTGCCTCCCCTGCCCAGGGGGCGGGGGTGTGTTTTGTATGCACTTCCGGTCCGTGGAAGTTCTATACACTGAGAGACAAGGAAATGTGTAATGTAATGACACCGTTGGAGACTGCACCCTTTTTGTAGACCACCAGTAGTTGGTCATGTATGCATTACACTGTCGACAGACATGTACCTATACCTAATATGCATAATAATATATGAGGCTCCTTATAACTCGTTCTTGTCAAAGGAAAGGTATTGTAATATATCATCACTGTCAGGACAAAACCTTGTATCTTATATTTTTGTCATTATTTGTAATTGCCAGCTGCTTTTAAAGCCAAATATTTGTTACGTTTAACCAAGGAAATTACTTAGTATGAAATCGCTTTACAGTAATTCACACATAAAGTAATTTATATTCAAAATATGAGGTTTTGTTGTAACCAAGACAACGGGTAGCTTTTTACGGCGTATTAATGTCAGAGCTAAGGTACAGTAGTGTATTCATGTCAAAAGTATAGTATAGTAACATATATAGCTCACTACAGATTATTTATGTCAAAAGTATAGTAATAGAATGTGTATGGCTATTTAAAATATACATATAAAATGGCTATTTATAAAGGTGTCATTTGACAGAACTAACCGTTAGACACAGACCACCATCTATATTCTGTTTAAATAATGTTTAATAATGTTGTGTGATTCATACAGTCTATACTTCACTCTGTCCATACTGCGCACTGAATAGAATGTCATTCTACTGCATGTCTGCAAAGAGATTCTGAATATGGCTGCAGAATTTTATCAAAGCCAAACTTAACTGCATTACTCATTGTTTAAAACAAAGAAATAACAAAGCTGTGAGAGTGTGTCTTGGATGTTTGCAACACCACAGTTCTTGCCTCAACAGACTGTGGGAGGAAAGAAATTCTGCAATCTTTTGAGCTTGAGCTGACGTGGAAGTACTCTTCTAGAAAATTACTCAACTGAACAAGCCTCAAAAATTCTTCAAATTTGCAGTCGAAAAAGGTTTTACATTACTATTGTGAATGTGAACATTTTTTTTTTGCACTTTTGTAGGGGTAGTGGTTTATGAAAAAAAGTAGAGCAAGAGGTGCATTGGATCTTCTTGGTGGAAGTTATGGTGGCCAAAACAGTTCCACTAGTTCTAAACAGTTCTAAACATATGTCCAGAAGAGTTATAATGTTACTTTCTGTCCATTTGTTTCCACAAAATGATGGACTGAAAAATCTCCACTTATTTCTATTACAAGAGATAAAAAAATCTATTAAAAATGCAATGCATTGTGTACTTCAAAAATCAAGGTATAGTAACAGTAACCTAATGTCTTGCATTTAGTTACTATCCCTCTACCCAGACTCCCTTTTTTGTCCTGTCTGGTTAAAATTTCTGAACCAATGTTTGTGGGAAGAGCAAACTTAAAAAGACAAGTGATACATTACATGACATTCATCTGTCAGACACTTTCATCCAAAGTAATTAACAATTCAAGGAAACACTCAACCATTAGCGTTGGCTTCTGCTTATTACCAACAAAACAATTTTGTTGGCTTCTGCTTATTACCTCTTACTTTTCCCTCTGTGGTTGTTTTCACATAAACAACATGTTCATGTTACACGTACTTGCATGAATGTGTCTCTGTTTGGTCATTTCGTTGTAACAAAGCATCTTGAGGGACTGTTAAAGACTGGCTTAAGAGCATAAAAGTTTTAAGTTTATTTAAAAAGCACATTTAAAACAACCTCAACTGACCAAAGTACTGGACAATATAGTATACATATACATATGAAATAATATAGTGCATTAAAACATACACACACAGTACGAAAAGTTAGAAAATCTGAAGAGTCTTCTTGAAAAAGTTTTTCTACACCTGTAATCATTGCTGCAGCATATGCACTGTCAGAAAAAAATTCTGTTCATCAGGATACAAACAGTTGGAGTTACCCTCAAAAATATAATAAAGGTATACTCAGTGTTATGTGAAATGTTATGTGTTACACGGCCTGCTTTATAGCATTTACTTCCAAATGACTCACATTTTTTGGTACTTTTTACTGAGACATTTCTTGCATTACCACAAGGTGGAGACACATAATCTTTTTTATTCATTTGATGAGAAGATTGGATGGAATATTGGACATTCTTCTGGTAAACATATCCAGTTTTCCCCAGTTTTGTCCTTAGCCCAAATGTAATCAGCCAAGACGTGTGTGAAGTGTCTCAAGTTTGCATCTTTAGTTTTGTTACTTCATACTGGTAGAAATATAATTATTATAAAAAGTACACTATGCTAACAAAAATGTAAAGACATGGATTTTAGCCATTTAGTGACATCAATCTCCATTTTTTTATACTGCATTTTCTGAAATAACAGTATGTCGTACAGCATCAGAAACCAGATAAGGTCTGTCTGAGACAAATCGATGTGATTTGCAGGGTACTTACTTGTGGTAGAAACTTTCATTACTCATTAGCTACAGTAGCCCTGCAGCTGCATTTTAGACCCCAGATGTGTCTTGGCTAAAGGTATGTTTCCTTTAACATCAAGAGAAATTTCCCAGCACTGATTGACACACTGTCTCTTTCTCTCTGTCGCTTTCTTTCTCTCTTAGGTCCTTTACCATCTGAAGGAGAAGGTTGATTATTCAGACCGTCAGCTGAAGGGGCCAAGCCTGCTAGGTCGAGAAATTCATTTGGTGCCAGTTGCTGTGCATGGAGCTCAGCCATCCCTGAGCCTGACAAGCAGCATGGTGCAGGCCACCCCGGCCCCCAAGCCTGCCTGCACCGCCATCACTGCTGCCACCCCTGCCACTAAACCTAGCCATAACCCCAATACCTCACCACACATACAGTCTAGCAACACTATCTCCGTGTCCCAGCCTCACAGCCCCCTCTGCTCTGCCGTGCCTGACATCAAACCCTGCCTGTCCTCCAGCCCTTCTCCTTTTAAGATGAAGCCAGCTGCCGGCCTGCAGGAGAGGTGAGCAGGCCGTTCACTTCATTGCACACTCAGGATGGTCTTCCAGAGATTTCGTCCAGCGTTAGTGAACAGAAAGAATGGCTGAAGCTTTTAATCTTCGATCTTTAATCTTCTGTATTCGTTTGTATGATATTCTAACAGCATATATTTGATATAAATTGTCAATGAATTTATGAAATTACCTGTCATTGAATTACTGCCAATACTTGTCAGTAACATTAGCCTCATAGTCCCAGTGCAAAACCAGATTTTAGACACCAAACATGGCCAATTGACTTCATTTGGAGTATTAAAAAAAGTAAACTTGACTTTTGATCAAACTATTATATTACAGTTCTGAATTTACGGTACTGACTTCTTTCAAAGGGAGGTTGGCAGTCTGAACTTAAATACGGACAAACAACTGAAGCCATTTCATATTATTTAACAGTTACACGTTCACTTTTACAGGCTTCTATTATTACATAAGTGCTTGTTGACCTCCAGGGAGGTGCAGCTAAAGTTTTTTGGTTTGTAGCCTTTAATAATGAGCGGAGTCAGAGGTGAATATGTTGTATGTGTGGATTGTACTGCCGGCCATCTCTGCTTGTTTTCCCATTCTGTTGTGTAGAAGAGTGTCAACCGGATGGTGAGAGGGTGATCAGGGACAATGGAGAAGCTTATCACATATAGAAAATAATGATACATTGACCATGAGAAGTGGAAACCTTGCAAAAACAGAAGAATAAAAAGGATCTTTGTTCAGTGTGCATAATTTTAGCCCAGATTCAGTATATTCAGTGTTGCCATGTTATACTCCAGTATTTAGCTGTGATTATTGTTTAGATTTGTATTTTCCTTGTGCATATTCAACAGCTTCTCAAGATGATTGTGAATGTATGGCATCTTAAGTGAGTTTTGGCCTTAGGATTTTAGTTTAAGTGAATGGCAAAAAATCTCTCAAGCAAGTATTTGAGTGGAAAAAATGCATAAAAAATGGATGTGTAAATTTTTACCATAAGTTTATACCAGTACTTATCAGTACTTACTTTTTTGGACTCTTTCAAAATATAAACGTAAATGTGCATATTCAAATTAAATTTTACCTTTTGTGATTATTCAGAGCTGGGACAACTTACAAATTTTTTTGAGCACTATGCATGTGCACTCTGAATTCTGATCTGTGATTTGAAACTCTAGTCCTTGTCTTTAAATTGAAACATAAGTACTCCTTTTAGTGAGCTGTCATGTGGCAAAAAAAAGGAAAAATTATAAGAAACAACCATTTTTGTTCTTACTGTTGGTTTAAACTTGGTGTTTAGTAAACATTTTTAATGGAACACTGTGTACTTAGAGTGATAAGGTGTTCATTTTCAGACACTGCTAAAAAAGTTACTCACCTCTCTTGCTCTGCAGCCACAATGTACTTGTACTATATGTCTATTTGTATGTGTGCGTATGCAAATGGAGCTGGAGAGTTTGCTTCAACTCAGAGCTCTGAACACCAGTAGGAGTGAACAAGATATTAGCTCTGATATGAGATGGCAATACTTTTGTTTTCAAAATCTGAATTTGTCTTGATTTTTTTATGTAACACTTGGGCTTGTTGCTCCTACAGTTACAAACATAAGCTGCCGTAGATTTATTGGATGATACTGTAAAATTCCTCTGTTTTGAAATAACAAAAATATTTATCAATTACTGTCCCAAATTATTTATTTTTTATAACTATTAAAAAAAAGTATTCAGAGATTCAGAGAAAAGGCAAGGCAGTAATGTAAAACAAAAGTCTGTTCCAAGTCGACCACAGCACCATTTTCCTCATTCCTAAGTATAACAGAACATACGTAGGGAAGAGGTAGTCACGAGGGAAGTAAAACGCTGGTCTGCCCAATCAGAAGCTATGCTACCGAGTACAGAGAGCATCTCACTTCCATCAGGGTGATGTCGCCATCACCCTTAGCTTGCTCATCAGAGACTTTTCACACACACTCATACACAATTTTCTCTCATTTGTGAAGCTGCTTTGTGACAATGACCATTGTTAAAAGCGCTATATAAATAAAATTGAATTGAATTGAACTGAATTGATACACGGAGCATGTGGCATGGACTGCGCACCATCACGGACTACAAAGCCAAGGACGTCGCAGCGATCAATGCTGACTCTGCAACGCTGATGAGATTTTAGTGCGTAGTGCATTTACACTGACAACTAGGCTGAAATTCAGTGCACTGAAAGTACCCGTATGGTGCACTGAAAACGGCCAGAAAACGCAGTGCAGAACGATGGACACTATGCACACTGAACAGATGCCATTTTGACTATGTAGTGGAAAGGGGAGGGACTTTCGACAAGTTTTCGGAGTTAAATAATGCCAGCCAACAGTGAAATGCCGGTGGCAACTAAACAAAAACTAAAGCAAAAAAAATCACGAGGAAATTCACTGTGTAAACAAAAGCCGGCAGATATTTTGGCAGACTGGAGAATCGCGATCAATTGTTAGTCCGTCACTTCCGCTAAGTGCAAAACGTTAGTGTGCCATTTAGGACAGCACTTACTCACAGCAGTGTGTTCTACAGAAGGAAGTGCTCTGTGTGCACTGCGCACTACATTCCAGTGCACTGACATAAGTGCGCGATTTCGGACACACTCATTGTTTTCTTTACAACCTGCAACAGTTTCCTGGCATACAACCATTGATCGGACTTCGGTAAAAATAATATTTTGTTGTCCACTCCCTCTTAAAAACTCAGCATTCACCATCCACTTCTCTTTTCTTTGGCCCGCTGGTGTTTACTACAGGACTCCAATGGCAAATCCAAAACATGGAGTGGAGAAATCCGTCACACCTCAACAAAGATTAATGTGTCTGGAGTACTCCATCTACTAGGAAAACACAGGCATTGCAGGAAAAAATGCAAAAATGAATGTCATGAAATAATATAATTCAGACAGATTCGGCGCTAGTTTGCCCATGATATCTGATGGATCTCACATGGCTAATGACATGGCTGGATAATGAATGTGTGAAGTGTGCCTTTTGCCCTGTCTGACATATGTTCAATGGTTTTTGCATGCAGACGAGGATCTAATGTTTCTCTGGTGCTGGATATGAGCGCTCTGGGCTCAGTGGAACCTCTGAATTGTGGAGTGCCCACTCCTCGAGAACGAGCAGCCCAGGAGTACTTGCAGTCAGCCAGCCGAGCTCTCTCTCGCCAACAGCTTCGAGACGTCACACTCAACACACAGGTTCTTCATGCAGAGTTTGCTGTGAGTGACACAATAACAATATACTGTGGTCTCTTGCACAAGTGTAAAAGTGGATGTACTGATTTTTTAGTGTTAGATTGGACATTATTATAATTGTGGTATTATAATATTCACTTGCATGTAGGTATGCAGAACCAGAATCAAAAAACTTTATTGATCCTGGAGGAAATTGTTTATGTAATGACTGCGAAGAGATACAGCGACACAGACAAGAACAATATAAAATAAATAAATATGAATAAAAATAAATCTAAATAAAAATCTCTGTGAAAATACACTATGCTATATACACAAATGCTGCGTATAAATACTATAGATAAATAACACAGTTAAGTCAAATATAATGACACACACGGTAGTTAAGAGTAAATTATTGCACTTACTAGAGATAGTAGTATAAGTAGTATTGGCATAGCTAGTGATATTGCACATGATAAGACAACTGCCCATAAGATATTGCACATAATAATAATGTTTTAACACCTGATTAGAACATTGCACAATATTGCACATGGTAGACTGGTAAAATAATACACAGAATGATGATGATAGTTATTTAAAACCCAGTTACACAACAAGAAGGAACAGAAGGTGGCGTTCAGTGGAACACTTTACACACTTTGAGTCTATGGCAGAAGGTACTTCTCAGTTCTGCCACCATACTGTGGATTGGGTGATCAGCACTGTTCCTGATGGACTGAAGTCTAGAAGTCAGTTTCCACATTTTCCAGTTCCTTACCTACAATTTAGCCAGCTTTCCTGATCAGTATGTTGAGTCACAGCATAGAAAATGGCACTGGCTACTACAGACTCATGGAACATTTGCAACATGGTGTTCCAAGTCCAGTGTTGGGGAGTAACGGAATACATGTACCGGCGTTACGTAATTAGAATACAAATTATGAGTAACTGTATTCCGTTAGAGTTACCGTTTAAATATGTGATAATCAGAGTAAAGTTACTTTTTTGAAATAAATGAATTACACGGCGGGATTTTCCTGTTCCATGTTAGGCTATTCCCTCTCTATTTTCGGTAATTGAGCCCCCTTGTATGTAAGGGTATAATGTTGGTGGCGTCAGTTACACAATTGACCCGGAGGCAGTACAATAGACAAGGGCGGACTGAAAATTCTGATGTTCTGGAAAAGTCCAGAACGGCTGTCCGGTGCACTGCTGTCAGCCCGAGATGCGCATAACACCCCCAACCCCCCCTTGGAACCACGGGTGTCGGCCTGTATTTTGTGGCTGAGATGCGCATACCAAAGTCATATGTGTACAGGGTGAAGAGGAACGGTGACAGAACTGTTCCCTGAGGTGCTCCAGTGCTACAAAGCACTGTGTCAGACTTACATCCCTGAAGCCGCACATACTGTGGCCTATCAGTCATAATCCACACAACGAAGGGAGCATAAAATTGCATATTGGACAGTTTGCTCCCCAGCCGGGCTGGCTGAATAGTGTTGAAGGCACTGGAGAAGTTGAAGAATGTAATCCTCAGGGATGCACTTGGCCTGTCAAGATGGTTGTAGGCACAGTGCAGCAGGTAGATGATTGGCACCATCCACTCTAATTTTTGGCCTGGTAGGCGAACTGGAGGGGATCTTGTGCTTGCCTATCTATGGGGTGGAGGGTGTCCAGGACAAGTCTTCATGCTGTGAGTCTGCGTAATTTTTTCTTCACTTGGTCTTCAGCTATGGTGATGGATGGTCTATGGGGGGTTAGAGAGAGAGAGAGGTAGGAAGCAGAGATGCATTTAGGTGTGACACGGAGGAAGCAGGTGCCATGAGGGCTGTGCTGGAGCTGGAGATGGCGGGAAAAGGCCTGTATTTATTTATTATTAAAAAACCTGTATTTATTGTTGGCAAAAATGCAATTCTATTTTCAGACATTAAACCAAGCTTGCTTCATTATTTTTATTGTCTGCATTACACTGCACGCTCTCAGAAAATATTACCAGAAAATAAAACCTCTTGTCACTGAATGGTACCTGCAGATATATGTTCTATACTTTTAGTTGAGGCATATTTGCACCATATTTTACAATAGTTGTTTATAATGGAGAGCTTGACGTGAAGCATTTTGTCAGATCTCTTCAGTTTGTTACTGAGTACTACACAAATGTTGCTAAATGATGCTTGACTTTTTGTTTCTGCTTAATTCCTCCTCCTCAGGAAATTCCAATGAACTTTGTGGATCCAAAGGATCTAGACATCCCCAGTCATGGAACCAAAAACAGATACAAGACTATTTTGCCAAGTTAGTATCTCATGACATGTATCACCATCTTGTAAATACTGCACCATCATCTACTTGGCAGCTACTTCCCATGCAAGAAGATATATTGCTGCACTGGACAGATGGCATGTCACTTCAAATTAAGGGAGCCTTCCTTAGTCATTATCACGCAAGAGCCAGAGAGAGTCAACATGTCCAAAATGATTAATATCAGTGCCAGAGAGAGATCATTGCACACTGGACCTACTAACACTTTGGTATTCGACATCATATTTCTCAGATAAATAACACATCAGACTTCTCAAATAATAATCAAGTTCTTTTGGTCATATGAGCTTTGAAAGAGTTTATGTAATTTGCTGCTTGTCCTAAAGCAGTACTCCTTCATTTTATGCTAATACGTATCAATATTACTATAAAGGCAAAGTTAATATTGCAAGAAGAGTAATATGAGTAAGATAGCCAACCTTGCTCAGCCAATATCATAATTTCTATCCCACTTGTTATCGAGTTACTGCAGCCAATTATAGAGGATGTTCATTTATAGATGTTAACAAGCTCTTGCTCTCCTCTTGCTTGAACAATACAATTACGCTTAGGATCAACTTGTTCCCTGAGGTTGGCTCACTTTAAGGGACATTTGCGCCATTATGTAACTCACAGGTTATGCTGCTTGGCTTGCTAACAGGGAACATACTCATCACTGGGAACATACTCATCACTGAGCAAACCACGGAGGGCTTCTCTTATCAATATGCGCAAGACGGTATTCCTTCCGCCTCTCCAACTGGCCTGATTAACTGTAAAAATAGGAGAGTAAAAGTGATTTGGAAATGAACCAGTGTTTGAAAACTGTGAGATGGGGGCAAGTGGTTTTGTGCACACTTGTACTTTCAGTTATTGTTATGCATAGGAAAAGACTTAAAAGTAAAGATTACCCAAATGTTTGCAATAAAAATGAAGAAAAATTGCTTGGAAGGGTCATTCTGCTATGAAGTTCTGGAGATAATTAGTCAAACATCTCAAGAACCCAGGAAAAACAGGAAGTTGCTTGTATGCAGCGGTGTATGTGTATGTTCATTTAATTTCAACTTTATTTATTTATTCATTTACATTGTTTTAAATGTGAAGACTTTTTATGTGAATAATTTGAAGTAAGAGAATAGAAAATAACATATATAGATTACAACATAGTACAATGCCTATGGGGCCATGTGATACACAAAGGGCCCATGTGATACATTTTGCTTGTACGTTCATATTTTTCATATTTCATTTTTTACTTGACCAGCCTCTTTAATAACAAATTAGGGCTGGAAATTTAATGTTTTAATTAGATTAATTAATCACAGAAAAAAATAACGCGTTAATATTTTTAACGAAATTAACCCTTTAAGCGCCAAAGTCATGAATAAAATAGACTGTAGTTACAAATATCATGTGAAATAGCATTTGTATTCCCTACC
>JBBPCY010072798.1:0-10764 GCA_037974405.1 Brachyalestes nurse
GTGTGTGTGTGTGTGTGTGTGTGTGTGAGTGTGTGAGAGTGTGTGTGTGAGTGTGTGTGTGTGTGTGTGTGTGTGTGTGTGTGTGGGTGTGTGTGAGTGTGTGTGTGTGTGTGTGAGTGTGTGTGAGTGTGTGTGTGTCCTGTGGTAAGCTGGCTCCCCACCCAGGGTGAGTCCCTTCCTCGCGGCCGTAGCCCCGGGATAGGCTCCGGGTACCCCCAAGTGAGAATAAGGCGGTTACAGAAAATGAGTGAATTGTTGAATTATGTCTGATCAGATTTGCTAGATGTATGTAAATGGATCTGTTACTGTTTGAAAATGTCTTTTAAAGTAAACTTAAAAAAGAAGGGAAGCACATATTCGGTAGTGTAACAAGGTTTCAGTATAACGATATGCAAATTCAGTACTGAAAGACTGGAAGAGTATTGTGGATGCTGGAAAATTCAATTTAGCTCAATCACATGTAATCAGATTACCTAGTTGTATATAGTTCTGGGAAATGGATCTTAAAAACACATTGCTGCTGTTTTAAAATGTCTGTTATCTTTAAAAAGAAGGGAATCACATTCTGAATGTTCAGTAGTATCACAAGGTTTTGGTATGACATCAGCGATATGCAAATTCAGTACTGAAAGACTAGAAGAATATTGATCCAGGGATCTTTAGCTGCTCTCTTGAAGTCAGTTGCAGTCAAATGAGATTGAAAATTGAGTCCAATCCAAATATTTGATCACACTCTCATGCCTCTCGTGTCCAGTAGCTTGACAAGCAGGACATGAAGCTGGAAGCCATGACACATATGCTTTGTCAAGTGGAGCTTCACCAATTCAGTATAAGCCCCTCTTTTTACTTGAACATTTTTATTTTTGTTTTTTCCTCTCTCTGCCCTTGCTTGTGTACGCAATCCAGTCTCTGCTTCTGATTGGCTGACACGCGTTCCGTGACATAACCAATTATTATAGTCCCTTCATAAAGGGGCGGTACCGTTGGTGCGATTGGAATCTAAACACGAGACGAGAGACATGCAGCAGAAAACACAGACACATGTGCGGAGATACTTCACTCTAGACACACAAACAGCACAGAGACCTGCACAACCTGCAAGTCGGTGTTAAAGTACAGTAACAGTACCGGTGTTCTGCATGGCATCTGAAACGGCATCTGCTGGCTAACATGACTAATGCTACTAACATGGTTAATGCTAGCACAGCAGGGTGTCTTAAACTGTTCCCTCTCAGTTGGACACTTAAATTTGCCAGAAAATTCAAGGTATCAGAATTTGTTTTGTTTTGTTTAATTGTCGTGTTGACTGTTAATGTTACAGAGAATTGTAAATAAAAGTTGCTCAGTGTCAGATACCCGTGTTCCTCCGCTGCGTGTGTGATGACGTCATCAAATGACTAGTCGACTCAACTTTGACTTTGCTGACCAACTAGTCGACTTGAAAAAGTCACTAGTTGTTAATGCCCTTATATACAAACAAGATTTTTTATGAAAATAACTCAGTGTTCACAGAGCCGAGCTGGTTCACACACACACACACACACACAATCAGGCTGAGTCTTGTCGAGGTACACAGGGGTGCTGGAGGACCTTCACTCTGAAGGGCACAAACATAAACCACAACAGAAATACACAGAAGTACTCTAGACGAACTCTCACTGAATAGAGGGAAACGGACTCTGCAAAGTCAACTCTTCAGTAGCTTTACCAAGCCCTTCTTACCAAGGCAGGTTCAAACACTCCACGCTTCCTGGAGCTCTCTCTACGAGACGAAGCTCTTGCGTTCACGCCTGCAGATACACACTGAGACAAAGAAACAGGGGAAGCACACAGTCAAACATCAACGCTAGATCTTGCATACGCTTCCAGCTTCACCCGGCTTGGTGGGTTGAAGGAGCTCTCCGCTGCCACTGGACAGATCTCTAGTCGATGACTGGAAAGTCTTTGATGCAAGTTTTTTCTTCTCTCTCTCTCTCCTGCACAAGTCATGCACAGACATAAACCAAGAGCGATAACTACATTCACCAAACCTCAAAACCGACCCAGAACTACAAGATGGTATTGGGGTGACCACGCAATGATTCTGCAGCTTGGCTGGGATCTTGAACACACACACTCACGCAGACAGCCAATCATATGACGTGGACAATAACTCAATCACTTTACATAAAGACAGGTGGACATGTCGTTAGGTACCTAGCAACCCAGCTAATGAGCTATGTCCTGGAATTCAAACCCATGACCTTGTGATCTCAGGGGGCATCTCCTAACTACCAGACCACAGCTGCCCAAAGAATGCTTCACGAATTTGCATGTCGTCTTTGGGCAGAACTAATGTTCTTTGTACTGTTCCAATTTTCGTTCATATGCTGCTGTAGCAAGTGGCTGAATGAACTAATTCTGCATAGCTTATCCTACTGAACTTGTTCATTTAAAACAAACAAATTGTTTTGTGTACAGTCTGAATTTTGCAAGAAAAGGTATAATGCCATATGTTGCCATTTTAAACATCGAAACAAAAATTGCAGACTTTATCCCATTGTTACTTAATAACGTCTTTCACTGAGGCACCATTGGAGAGGTTCCAGCATCCACCACAACCCATGTATGAATGGACAGATTGACGGATGGATTCAAAAATATGTTACTTAATCTGATATAAAATGGCAATAACACTTACAAAATGACAAAAAATAAAAGAATCTTAACCCTTCTAAGTGTCAAAAGATTAGGAACCCACCAGAGCCTTGACAGAATGGTGGAATATTGCTAATCCTCCTTCATGACCAGTCAGCATGTCAGGCTTTTGGATGGGGCATTGAAGGCCTGTCTGCTGCCTGTCTGATGTAACTTTGCTTACACAAGATAAAACTGAAGGTTGTGTGAAGATGTGGCTGATAGTAACGGCTGTGTGGGATATCGCTGGAGGATTAGCATGCTTTATCGCGGTGATAAATGCATGCGCACTTCTTGCCCTGCTGCCATAATTGCAGCTCCTGACCTTGCATCTCGTCAGCATCTTTTCTGCTCCATTGCTTTAATCAGACGCAGAAATGCATTGCTTAGTACAGAAATGGATTTAGAGGGCTTCTAGGATCTCAGCGGATTTTACACTTCAGTCTATGTATGGGGAGCAGTCCTGAGGAATTAGCTTCATCCTTCAGAGCTAAGCTAAGACATAATGTTGCATCTTGAGTTGCCATGACAGTGATGACCCACAGGAACTCCAGCAACTTCACCATGGAGGAGCACTGTGTGGGTAGTGCTCTTCTAACTGTGAGCATATTTACTATAATCATGACACTAATCCTATTACTACTCAGAATCCATGTTTTGTTTTTTCTGGCACATTATAAGCATCGCTGATCTGACAACGGCGGCTTATAAGATGTGATAACATGAACTCTCTCTGCACCTGCTAAGGCCAGCCAAGTCCAGCTTTCTATTTAATTTTAAAAATAAATACACCACGAGGGACTTATTCTAGCAATTATACTGAACAGATAATGATGCATCATTTTGGGGCACTCTGAGGCTAGCTGTGCTTTGGTCCTTTCATTTCTCGGCTATAAGCTACCGTGTAGCTGGTTCCCAGTCGGTGTTTCTTTCAGAGATTGTCTGATAGAGAGTGGATTAGAGCTCATTAGTAGCCAGTGGGCTGAAGGCCATGCTTACTGCTGTTTACTGCTGCTTCTGCTGGTTTCTCTTGTTCATGGTGAGTCAACATGAATCATCCTGGCCTTAGGACACCCGTTCTTTTTTTTTTTTGTGCCATAAGATGTTTTTATTGTAAATACATGTTTTAATAGTAGTTCAAAGTAATTCCCTGGACATGCTGGTGTTTTGGAAAATATTCCAAACATATTTTAATCCCAAATCATAAACACCAGTGATGCGGGGGTTGACCCATAATTCATGAGTCGACCTGCAGGTTTGGGCGATGTGGGTGAAAAAGTGAAAATATAGCATTATGACTGTGCTATAAATTACTTACAGGAACACTGCAGTATGGGTCAGGTTTGGTCATTGATTATTTCATATTTTTTTTTCATATCAGTTGGGGCGGGTCACCATCAGTAGGTAACACTAAGCTGAAGTACATTTCTGTAGCACTTCACTAGCCAGCTGTGTATATTGGACATATATGTTTTACATCCAGATATTCATCTAAATCTAAATATTGATTATTTATGAGTTGTAATAAACAAGTCTTCATTTTCTTCATTATGCATTATTTTATATATTATTATAGCTTCAGAAATAAAGCAGAAAACATATACATGACAGAAAAGGCAGAAAAAAGCCTCCAACACAAACCAAATCTATCAATATTTGTCCACTGTTTCCTTTTATGCCCCCCTACTGACACTTCACCTCATCTATCCTTTCAATCTCAAACCCGACCAGTTAGGAGAGACACATTCACACAAGCAGCTACGCACATACACCTCAGCTGCCTCACATTTTTTTCTAAATGCATCTAATATGACTATTGGAGGGATTAGACAGAACATCAGCCGCCTGCACAAGGAAAAGGACAGTCAAAGGAATATATGAGAAACAATGGAGAGTTAAAAATGATTCAAAGAAAATGGAACTGCTAACAACCACAAGAGACTGGAAGACCATGAAAACTGTCCCACTTAGATAAATAACACTTAAAGCTTTCACCTTTGAGAGTTTTATATTCTAATCTAGCTTCAGATGTGAAAAATCCACAGGTATTTCTGTCCATCATTCAACTCTATGGGTCTGAAGGGATATAAAACTGTTCAAGATGTTGTTACTGAGAAAAAGAGATGAAAATAGAAAAGACAAACATCTGCACTAGAACCCAAACTG
Organism: Brachyalestes nurse; assembly: GCA_037974405.1. Classification (NCBI taxonomy): domain Eukaryota; kingdom Metazoa; phylum Chordata; class Actinopteri; order Characiformes; family Alestidae; genus Brachyalestes; species Brachyalestes nurse. Next base: position 4,843 of record JBBPCY010072798.1, read on the forward strand.
CACATCTGAGATGTGTAGGAAGCTTTTATGAAGTGATGAGTCTAAATTTGTAACTGGGATTCGCTTGGATGGTGAGAAGCAGAACCTGCAGTCGACTTCGAAGACTGAACTTTGCAGACATTTATAAAAGAAGTAGCACAGATAACCCTGTAGATTTCTGCAGAAAAACTGAAGGCAAGTCCTGAAAAGAATGAAAACTCATAATGGTGAAGGGTGAGCACACTGAATACTGTTACATTCACTTGTCGTGGCTTCTGCCTTATTCTTTGCTAAATATATGCTTTATTCCTTTTTCCCCTGGAGCTAAAAATGAATCACTTGTACTTAACGACTGCTTTGAATATGAACTGAATGAATGAAAGGGTGTTCTCTGAATCTTGCTCAGAACTGTATGCCCAAAATTTCATTACTGATATGCAGTTTTGGGCAAGTTACTTTAAAAAAGTAATTAAACTACTGATTACTGATTACTCCCTATGAAAGCAATCAAATTACTAATGTGATTATTATTACTTAACTGATTACTTAAATCAGCTCAAACACACTCTTAAGTCAACTCAAACACACTTTATTATTAAATGTTACAAACCTATGACAACTCACATAATTTTCTTGCCTTTAACCGGGTCCCGTTCCATGAAACAGGATTAAGGGAAAATCTGATTTACTTTCCCTTGAAATAAGCCAGACTTTCCCTTAATCCTGTTTCATGGAACAGGACCCCAAGATGAATTTAAAGTAGCTTTATTTCCAGCTACTGAACACGAACTTCTGACTCTCCATGTTCTGTTTGTTTTCGTTTGAGCTGGTGTCGCACGCAGGTCTCCTGTAGATGACGTCACGCGTGCGCCTGTCAGTCAGACATCTGCCTGCCGCTGACAGGTTACTGTGAACTTGCTTTTATGAGTAACGCAACGCACTTGAATTGTAACGGACTTGAATTGCACTTGAATTGTAACGTGAATTGTAACGATTACTACGTTACTAAAAAAGAATCAAATTACAGTAACACGTTACTTAGTAACGCGTTACTGCCCAACATTGCTGATATGTTATCCAGATCTTCATTAGCAATATATTCAAGATTCAAGAGAGTTTATTGTCAGCCCAGTCACATACACAGGAGGGTTGAAATAGCATTCTCTGAAGCAAATAGTGTAAGACAAAGATAGACAAAGGTAAGGTAGAGGAGTTTTTATTTTTTTACAAATATTATAATATATATCATATATTGAATATTGTATAAATTATCAGTCATTCAAGTTTTCATTACTCACATATCGGTTTGTCACACGTCTTCACACAAAGCATTACTGGTCAGGTGAGATCAAAGAATGGAGACAGGAATGGACCGGAGTCAGTCACGGACACTTTTATGGCATTTAGGAAACGCTTTTATCCAAAGCGACTTTCCTTCCCTAACTACAGGGGGCAGTCTCCCTGGAGCAACTTGGGGTTAAGGGTCTTGCTCAAGGTAGGATTCGAACCCATGACCTCTTGGTCCAGAGGCAAGTATCTTACCCACTAGGCCTCCACCCACCCCTCTCCGGACAGCCACCCCAGAGTTTCGTAACAATAAGATCAGGATCACCTGAGTACTAGGACTAAGGGGGTATATATAGACCTAAGAGACATTCTCTCAGTGTGAAGTGTACTAAGTGCTGCCTAGTTACCAAGCCTTTGCATGTTTTCTTGTCTATATTGCATTCTCATGTTTCTTTGACCTCTTTTCTGAATCTCTTTTGCATTGTGGACTCGTCTTTGACTGCTTCTTATTGGAGTTACTGGTTTTGGACTTTTTTGCTACGTTTTTTGGACTTCGCCTCTTGTATTTGTGATCTGTATCTTGGATTAAAGTGTATTCTGCATTTGTGTCCATATCAGGAAATCATTACAGAAAGAGGCATGGCATGATGGATCTGGCAAAGACACATACTCTGCTCAGCAGTGTTAATTTAGGCTGGTGATTAAAAAAAGACTTGAGTTTTGGATTGTAAATAAAATGCACCTCCGACTGCTACAGCATAATTAAGTAAGAAACCCTTCATAACATTCCTACTTGCTTGAAGCTACAATAAATTCTTCTACTGAGGTGCTCGAAATTAACTACAATCTTCACATATAAATTATCGATCCACTCCCGGCCTCAGTGGCGCGCCTGTTCGAACGGAATAGACTGGAAAATGACTTCAAAGCAAGGAAAGGGTGCTTGAGGCATGTCATTTACTGCTAGAGAATTAAGTGGCGAATAAGGATAAACCGATACACGGATCCAAAAACAAACTAACTGAAAACACGTTAATGCCTTGCCGAGGCACAGATATCCATTCAAACCGCTTAAAGTCCTCGAGGGCTTTTTAGATCTGTCCCCGCTGCCCTTGTCAAGTGAGCTGAGCTCCCAGTGTAATAAGGGAAAGTTCAGCTTTGGGACAATTAAACTCTATTTCCCATTTACTTCCAATTTAATGGGAACTTATTGCCTTATAAGGTTCCCACCAACAAATGACCTAATAAGAGTATGTTTAAAGCCACACATCAATAGAGTAATGTGCGTTCCTCAGCTCGTGACAGCAGATTGGGTTTGTGTGGTGCTCCCGCTGTGCCGGGCGAGCTGTATTGTTATCGTGTTTCAACCGCGCTACTGGCAGCTCTCGGCAGCGGGTCACGCCCAGCCGACAGTGATGGAGGAGTCAAACTCATTTCGGCTCGTCGGTACTATAAAGACGGAGCCTGCTGACTTGGGCTGGTGCACCTGTGAGTGCATTACTCCTCTTCACAAACCCAATTTCCACTCCAGCCGCCTCCTGTTCCATTGAAAACGCAGCCGTGTGTCGTTACAGTCTATTAGTCCACCACTGCTGCTTCTTCTGTGCTGTGGTTTTGATTACCCCAACATTAAGATCTGGTTCCACAGCAGCAAACCAAAGATGGAGAGGTTGATGGACTAGTTGTGGACAGATCAGTGACATGTAGTTGTTTGTCCAGGATGCATTTCTGTGCTTTGATGTTTTGGAGTAATTTTGTAGCATCCGTGGCTTCAGAGTCTCCAGTGGATGTCAATGGAAAATGGAAGGAAAACTGAAGTTAATGGAAGTTTGAAAGAGAAGCAATCCTGCAACAGTGAAAAAAAATGTTTGTATTTTTCAGTTCTCACAAAGTGTAGCACATACATAAGCATGGTTAAATATACCTTAAGTAATTAGCATAATTTTCTTTCTGTGAGAAGTTGTCTAAGACACAGACGCATGCAAACCTTTAGTCACTCAAATGACCTGTTTTACTGACCAGCCTGTATAATGAACACACTTAATCACAGCATTTTCTACAACATTCTGTCCACAATGAGTTAAACATATTAAGAACACTAAAATGGAAAATGTGCCGTGACTTTGTTTTTAGCATTGTATCCAGTTTGTTCAGTTCTAGATAGATAGATTCTTTATTGTCGATCTATCTGTGGGCTAGATTGGGGCTAGCCCACAGATGCACACAGTAAAGGTTTAGAAATATAAAAATAAAAAATATAAAAACAAAACTTTTACAGAAGTCGTAGGTTTAGAACAGAGTTAAATACACCTAAAGAGACAGTATGTGCACAGTGGACACTGGTTGAATAGCGGATGTTGATTTAAGTGAAGCTTTACAGGCTTAAGGAACAGATGTGGACTACATATTGCACATATTGCACAAGAGATATATGTATATTTCATATACACAGATGCGTATATATATACACAGTACTGTGCAAAAGTCTTAGGCACCTGAGAAAATTATGTGTAAAAGCTGTTTACTACTGGGCAGTGGCAACAAATGCAAACAAATGACAACAAATACAAACAATATTAATGCAGTAAATGGTGGTTTTATGTATGGCAAAGTGTTCACTTAACTATTTCTTGACCTCTTTTCTCATGGAAGCCCAGTTTTATCCAGTTCTTCATTCGTAATACATCCAAGATTCAAGATTCAAGAGAGTTTATTGTCAGCCCAGTTGCAGCTCCATCAAATACCTGGTTTGGCTCTATTACATTAGATTAGGTGTGTTGCTTATGGAACTGTATTAATTCCCCCAATGACGGGAGGCACTGAGCAGAAATCTGGATCCAAACCTGTGTTCTTTTAATCAGCTCACAAGATATTGACTACTTTTTAGAAAAAAGTCTTGATTCAGCTAATAGATTAGAGGGAGATAGAAATAGAGAGGGAGAGACAGAGAGAGACAAAGATACATAGAGAGAGACAGGGAGAGATACAGAAAGAGATTTAGAGAGGAAGAGAGATGGACAGAAAGACAGACAGAAAAAATGCCAGGGACAGCCAAACTTTTGCATACGACTGTATGTGCATTCACTGAAATCAGCTTGAAAACTGCTACAGTTGCTCCGTCTTGCTGAAACTTGCACATACGAAAAGATTTTAATGTAAAGAATATAATGTGTCATCTAGGATTCTGTCTGTAAATCCCTTCCGTGTGGAGCTCATTACTCTTGCAGAATGGTTCATTTGATTTTGTTCATCCGAAGCCCTGCTGCACTCCTCCTTCACTCCTAACGGTCCTCTTCTGTTCTCTGCTCTGTCATCACAGCCCATCCAAAATCAAGCCCTCTTCGGATGAAACACTGGTAGAACATGCATTAATTCACTGAGTTTGGGATCAGCCCACGCGGGCCTGCATGCATTCCAAAGTCCCCTGTCCTTCTGTCGATGAATATTATGCATATTGTGTTTAATCTCTGCTGGAGCTTCCGTAGGCTTTGCCTTTCTGATGAAACAGTGAAAATATTTAAGGTTAAGAAGAACAGGCCTCTACTCAATGTGTGAGAAATATGTGAGAAACATGACCACTCATGTATGAGAGGTAGCATCTTGCTTTCTATATCATTTTATTTCTCTACATTTTTCTTCTTTTTCACCAATCACTGTGTATCTACAGTCTTCTTATATTTACTTATATATCCACTCTGTATATATATACATATACATATTATATATATATACATACATATACTCATTGTATACATACATACTTCCCAAAGTCTACAAATAGTTTACATATAGTTTACATATACATATATGTGTATGCTTTACAATATATGTATAGTGTACATTTTATATTGTACTGTTGGTATAATAATTTATTATATTCTTTTGCTTTCTTAATTTTTGCTGCTCTTAACTTTGTTCTGTCCACTTTCTGCGGTGACAAAGCAAATTTCCCACTGTTGGGACTAATAAAGGTTTATCTTATCTCATCTTATCTTATCTTAACTCCCACTTTTTTACATTTGTTTGGGCGTTTGTGCCAGAACTGGTCCAGATAGACTGTCAGGTTCTGACCAAGATAGACCCTAGTGTGGAGTAAAACAGGCAGCAATATTTATTCTGTGGATCAGCAGAATATAAAAACAGAAACTAGCAGGGCTGCAAAAGCGTAGTGAAAGCAGACAAGTAAACAAATATGAATGGTCATACCAAAGACCTGAGTCCGAGAGAAGAATCCAAATGATCAGAGTCTAGAAAGGCAAACCGAATCAGCAATCAAAACAAAAGAGGCGAGACAAGAATGTCAAGAAAGACAGGCAGGGAATTCAAACCAGATAAACAACATTCGCTATTCAAGAACAGTCCACATAAATACTTCACAAATCTGAATCCAAAAGGTTGAGGGATTTGTCACTTAATTAGAGTCATGATTAGAACTCATTGTGGGAGAGAGGAGTGGAGTCTGGGCTTAGTGCTCTGACCGGATACGACAGTCACAACTGCTCTGTAAACCTACAGAGGGAGGGGCTCCAGAGAGCGGCTAAGCGGCGGCGTGCCGAGAGAAAGAGCAGCAAACAGCGAGAGAGTAGGAGAACAAACACCGGTTCTAGACTGTTTTACACTGTTTATATTTACTGAAATCAGAGTTTACTGATACAC
>JBBPCY010072799.1:0-10764 GCA_037974405.1 Brachyalestes nurse
GCGGTGATCAGTATACTGGTGGTGCTGAATGCTGAGTGGTTGGAACTCCTTTATCTAGGCTCCTTGTATCTTTACACTTTGCAGACTGTCACAGTAAAATATTTGTTCTAATTTCTTTCATTTAATCTCCTCAGTATGACAAAGACAAGACAGTCTGACAAAAATAGTATTTTTTTACCCCACCAAGGAGATTCAAATGTAAAGCAAAATGTAAATAAATGAGGGGGATCAAGACTTTTACACAGCTTTATATATATATATATATATACTGTACTATGCAAAAGGCTTTGGCACTCATGCAAATATTTTACAGCCATTATTTTCAATGTGTGCAAATTGATGTGTGTTTCTACCAGCAAAGTTAACATTACAGTTAATAAAGCAGAATTTGTGAACTCCATTAACAGCTCCTGATTTAATTTAATGAGTCAAGGTTTCTGATGAATATATATATATATATAATAATAATAATTAAAATTTCTACATGTATGTTACGAAGTGTGTATGTTTTGTGGGTACTGAGACTATGGGGTGACTGCAGTGCAGGCTCATGTGCAGACGCTCGTTATTAAAGGGGTTAATGTACGTATCCGGATGATTTTTTTCTCTCTCTCCCTTTGATCTAAATTTCTTTCATTTGTGCCGGCAAATCTCGAATCGCTTACGGACACATTCAGAACAGTAAGTCTGAGCACGCCCCTAAAAACGTCAAAATGAATTATGGAGGTCTGGGAATGGAGGGGGAGAGCAGAGTAAAAATCCTCCCCAGGATTCTGCTTCACCTGCCAGGCGCCCCCAGTTCACTCTACCCTTCCACCCAGAGATCCACAACAAACAAAACTCTGGCCCTGGACTCACCTCTGATAAGAGCAAACAAGGTAAAATGCCACATTTTGGGGTAATTAATGAAAGAGCCCTGTGTGCGTGGCTGAGGTTGGAAGGCTGTGAAAAAAGAGATGCTCTTACCTGGGTGCGGCTGTGTGTGTTTCGGTCGAGCGAGTGGTGAACGAGCTAATGGTTAGGCCAAACCCCTTTATAAGTTTCACTGTGACATTTTAAAAGGAAATTGGAACACCAGCACGCCTGTGTGTGTGTGTGTGTGTGAGAGTGTGTGTGTGTGTGTGTGTATGTTGCTTTAATATTTTGTGTAGGCACTCTATATTTCACAGAACTTCACTGAAACTGCATCGTTTTGAACTTCACAACATCCCACATCCTTTTTGCATTCAAATGTTCTTGAGAATTTCAGCGTCCTGCCACAGATTTGGCCAATATTTCTCAATTTACCCAAATTTGCTGCTTACAAGCTAAACCCTGCGCCGCACGCGGGGCCCCACCTGTGGGCCCCTGGGAGGCCTCTTCTGCTGCTCTCAAACGGCACTCACCTGTTCTTTTTAGCTGGTTTTGTGTTTTAGACACATTTGAGACACAGTTCTGTGACCCCCCCCCCCCTCCTCCTCATGGCACCAGATGTTCTAATAAATCGGGGAAGGCCGTTCCGGAACATCTCGGAAAAAAAGCAGAAAACACCCGTTACGCGTTTGGAAAGTCCGTTTGCGGGGTTCGTGACGTGAGCTGAGGGGCGGAGCATTAGTGGGGGGAGTGTTAGTGGTGGGGGGGTAAAGAGGGGGGCGTTGGTATGTATGTTTTATGTCAGATTACTTGCGAATGCAGGAAAAAACAGCTCCATCCTGTTGTCGTGTGAAGAACTAACTGTTCTGAAAGGTTCGCCCTCACTAATCACACATCTGGAGGTTCTCTGAGAACCATCTGTATCATACACACACACACACACACACACACACACACACACACACACACACACAGAGCGCAGATCCGCTCTAAACAGGAGCCTCTCAAGATTTTTCTCTGCCTCTCTTTGAAGACACACTGTTTACTCTGTTAGTGTATGAATACTAATATGAATGCAAATACTGAGAGTAACTGTAATACTAATATAAACGCTAATTTAAATACTAAGAGTAACTGTAATACTAATATAAACGCTAATTTAAATACTAAGAGTAATTGTAATACTAATAAAAATGCTAATTTAAATACTAAGAGTAATTGTAATACTAATAAAAATGCTAATTTAAATACTAAGAGTAATTGTAATATTAATTTTAATACTAATTCAAATACTAAGAGTAATTGTAATACTAATAAAAATGCTAATTCAAATACTAAGAGTAATTGTAATATTAATTTTAATACTAATACAAATACTGAGAGTAATTGTAACACTAATATAAATACTAATTCAAATACTAAGAGTAATTGTAATATTAATATTAATACTAATATAGATACCAATACAAATACAAACACTAATAGACCTGAATATGTTAATTACAGGTGCCACAGTGATAAAATTGAGCATCTTCCAGAACAGCCAGGACTAATGTGTGTAAGATTCAAATGTTGATATTTCTTATGTTTTATATGGAGCTAAAACAGCTGGGGGTCAGGGGTCAAACAGATCCTAAAGACCCTTCAGATCTTCATCTATATAATCAGGAACAGCCATGAAATATGAAGAGAAAAATTGATGCCAGTCATTAAGAGACGTTAAACGCTGAATAGGGTCACAATCGACTGAATCCAAAGAGAACAGGGGGGTTTAAACTAAAACACTTTATTTGAAGTGATTTTCAGTCTTTCTGTCTGTTCGCTCATCACAAAAGCTCCACCTGTTTTAAAGAGCAGCCGCAGAGAAATTCAAACTCTTTTCTGTTTTCTCCTCTTTTATCTTCGCTGCTGCCGCGTGAATGTGAAGACCAGACCAGCAGCAACTTCCCTCTGACTTTCACTTGAGTTCTTACTTTTACATGCAAAGTTTTAAGTGTATCTGCAATTTTTTTACATTTTCCAGGCACATTTTTTAATTTTCATTTCATCGCAATTTCTTTTTTTTATAAATGCTGAAAAAGCTAAATATAAAATGTGCTATACATTTTGCATTCAAATTTTGTATCGAATCCAGTAAAATAGGAAAAAGAAAATGAAGAAGTGAGTTCTGTGTGTGTTTAGTTATCAAAGCAACATCGCTTAACCATAAACCTTTGCACAGACTCTTTTTAGAAATTGTCCATTGTGTCTAAAAACAATTATTCATATTCAGAACAAAAATCTGTCATAATGTTCCGTTCCCAGAATGCAGTGTATCCGGGTGTGTGGGGTGTTAACAGTAAAGAACATACAGCACTGTCAAATCATTTAAGAAAAATCATTTAAGAACTAACTAAGAAAGTAATTTGAAAAAATGTAACTACAAAAGTAACTAAAAAATAACTAAAAAGTAACTAAAATGTAACTACAAAAGTAACTAAAGATATCACTACAAAAGTAACATTCTGACTTGACTGAACATCAAATAATTAATTCACTTGATTGTTGTTCTATTAATTTACTACAAGAAGTTCAATGAACTCAAGTTGAACAAAGTCATTGACTTTTTTCAAATCTTTTCTGACTGATCTTCTGCTCTGAAGTGTTTCTCAGTCCAGGAAGATCTTTCCATCTTTTCAGATTTTCAGTTTAAAACTGATCCCAGCTTCCTGTTAGCCAAAGGCTCCTTTGGTGTGAAAACTAATTAGAGGTTTGTGAAGCTTTAGACTCTCCTGGTCCAGCTGTGAAAACTGACCCAGCTTTTAAACTGGTGATGGCATTTTTTACACACTGCAACAATAAAACAGATCATACTTTAATAGAACAGTTTTATATCCTGTCAACATTTTATCAGAGGCTCAGTGAAGTCAACACTCTTTATCAGTTCAAAATGTTACAATTTTCAAAATAAAATGGACATTTTGTTTTTTTAAATATAATGCTTGAAACATAAAATGTTTTCGGTATAAAGTCAGAGTGAAATGTTCATTTTGTGTTTTTTTTCAAATATCCATATTTAACTGTGTTTCTGCAGACTTCTGATCTGAGCAGATTCAATATTCAAAATTACTGTAAACCTGAGCACCAAATTTTTTCTAGTCTAGTGCTGAGCGCAGAAAAAACAGGCAATTCAGTCATTTTGGAAATTCAGTAATTTTGTAATTATATAATTTAGCACTTCAGTAACTTAGGAATTCAGTAAATTTTCATCCGGTTCTGTAAAATCTTTCCTGCAAATTCATCATTCTATTTCAGTACCCAGTCATTCCTGGAGACTATTTTTAGCGGTGCGTGATGAATTCTGAATCATATTAGTATTGGCAGAAAATTGCTCATTTTTTCACCACAGGCCGTTTTGTATTTTAAAATTGATATTTGACCCCAGGCTTTTATTTATAGTGGCTGCAAAGGACTAGACTTTTGCTTTGTGGAAATATATACATATTTAATTTGATGAAGTGTCTCAATATATTTTGTATGGATCTGAATATTTCTGAATATTTCAGACCTGGTTTTTGAAGAGCAGGGGGTTTCTGTGATGCTGAGTTGCTGCTTGTCCTGTATTTTCTTTAATATATTTGTAAGCTTACAGAAATAAACGTAAAATTTCTCTTTGATCTGATCCAGAAGACACATTTATACTTCTTTAAAGGCACCAGTTATGAAATGTTATGAAAGGCAAACATTTCCAGTTCGTCGTATCATTCACTGCCTCTGTCTCTGCGAAACATTGTTCTTTTCAGCTTTTCCTGATCTGAACCCCAACCAGAAACAAAACTAGTCAATCAATATATCAACTGATCAGTTTCTGTATATTTATATTTTTACTCGCATCAGAAAAACTCAACCCCTGTTTTAGCAGAACTGCACTGATAACCAGTTTCTTTAAGAACGGATTATGAAATTCTTTTATTAGTTTTTAAAGCTTTAATTGAACAAGCACCATCATATATTTCAGAGTGTCTGACCAAGGATGTTCCAAATAGATCCTTAAGATCATCAGGTCCCGGCTTCTTAAACACTCCAAAAGCAAAATACAAGAAATATGGAGAAGCAGACTTTTGTTTTTAAAGTTAAATAAAGTGGGCCATTTTAGTCCTGTGTGAACACCACACTAATTCTTTCTCTGTATTTAACCCATTTACCAAGTAAAGCAGGGGCTGCCGTCAGCGAGAGGCGCCTGGAGAGCAGTGTGTGGAGACGATACCTTACTCAAGGGAACCTCAGTGATGACACTAGCAGTGTTGGGATTTGAACCCCCAGCCTTCTGACCGCAGGGGCAGCTCCCTAACCACTAGCTCACCAGCTGCCCCAAAGATCTGGAACAAGTTGCCCTCAGACAGTCGTCAGGTTTCCTCCCTCAATATTTTTAAAAAGCGGCTGAAAACACACTTTTATACCCGGGCTTTTAGTTAGTAGCCTCTGTTTCATATTTACCTTTTACTTCTGGGGTACTGCTGATTAACTGTGCTCTTGTTTTGAGTGTTTCCTTTCTGTGTAGGGTGACTTGTCTTTTGGTGCCAAATATCATTATTATTATTACTATTTAATTTTCGTATTTGAATCTTAATACTGTTTTTATTGCTTATTTTACTGCTCTTTATTGTTGACATCTTAAGCACTTTGAGCTGCATTCAAATGTATGAAATGTGCTATAAAACATAAAATGTACTGTATAAACATAAATACTTCAACAAATCTATCAACATATCAGTCAATAAATAAATAAATATATCAAACAATCAATCTGCCTGTAAATAAACATCAATGTCAATATAACAGTCAGTCAATTAATTGATCGACTGATCAGCCACTCCAGTCAATCAAGTCCGGTCCGTCTGGAAACATGTTAGGATGAACTGCATGTTTGGTGGTTGCTAGGGTGTTACTAAGCAGTTTTTATGTCATTACACCAGGCAAGAAAAAAATGTTTACATTTTGTTGTGTTTCTCATACAATCTCGGCACGCCGATTTCGGTGGTGACTTTTATTTTCATGTAGCTTCAAGGGTTTAGTTAGAAACGTCATTTTTAGAAAAACTAAACATGGCGTCTCGGCTGACATAGTCTTTGCTATACTTTGAGCTTTGAGGGTTATATTTGCATCGTTACTTTATTTGTGCATGCAAAATAAACATTGTTGCTCCCAGTGGTGTTAATATTTTGCAAATTCCATGCATGCTGGTTAAAGCGGATTGCTCCTATATGCTAAATATACATTAAAAAAATCTCTAGAACCATTGAAGGTAGGAAAAAACTGACGTGATTTTCTGAATCAGCGTGCAAAACTTGACTACGAAACATGAAGAATTGCAATGAAACAGACCTTTCATAAAAATCTGTTACCCAGTGTTATCAGTGGTTGCTAGGGAGCTGCTACTGGCTGCTAGGATGTTGCTAAGCAGCTTCTAAGGTCTGCTAGGCGCTTGCTAGCTCATTGCTACATTGCTAAGGAGTTCCCATGTTATTTCAGATGGTTACTAGGGTTTTGGATTCTTTGGTACACTAAGGGTTGCTAGGGCATGGCCAGGTGGTTGCTATGGTATCCCAGGTGTTTGCTAGGGTGTTGCTAACATCTATATTATCTCTAGTGGTCTCTGCTGTATTAGTAGGTTATTTGGAGATCTCTGATGCTGGTCCTGAGATGTTTAATGACGGGGGCAGCTGGTGGCCTAGTGGTTAGGGCGTTTGCCGACACACTGTGTGCTGTGGTGTGTTCACGTATGACAGAATGGTCACTTTACAGTTTTTCTAAGGTGCCAGCTACTATGTTGCTAAGGGGTTGCTATGGTATCTCCAGTGTTTGCCAGAGTGGTTGTCACTGCATCTCTTGTTTTCGCTAGGTTTCCAATCAAAATGCAGAAACACAAACACAAGCCCGGCGATCCCTCTGAGACATTCCAGAGCCTGGAGATCTGCTGGGAAAATAAACTGGAGTATTACTGAGTCATATATGAGTGTAATAACAGTGTAACAGCCTGTAACAGCTCTGTAACACTGGGGGCTGAATCAGCTCCTGACTGGATCAATGCGGGTGGGGGGAGGGGGGCGTGGTAAGTGTGGAGCCGACCAACTCTGTCTCTGAGGGGGGGGTTTAATTCTTGTGTTTTGACCCCTGGACAACGACGGGCACGCGCTGCTAAAATTAACCGCGCTCTTATCCGTCCCCCTCCCTCTCTCTCTCTCTCACACACACACCCTCACATACACACTCACTCACTCACGTACCCTGTTCTCGGGGGTCGGTGCCGGAGGCTGGTTCTGCGCGCGATGTCCGGGGAGAACCAGTTCCTGACCATCCCGGCGCGGGAGGGCCTGGTCGCGCGGGGCCGGCGGGGGGAGGAGGAGATGGAGGATGAGGAGGAGGATGAGGAGGAGGAAGAGGGGAGCGCGCGCCTGATCCCGCGATGCTCGCCGGTGCCCCGGAGACGCGGAGCCTCGCTCGCGGACGAGACCGCGGAGTACCTCCGGATCCGGCTCGCACTGTCGCGGCGCGTGTCGTTCGCGGACGCCACGGGGGGGGAGCTCGTGGACGTGCGGCGGTTCGTGCCGTTCGACTCGGACGAGGAGGATGAGGAGGAGGACGGGGACGGGGCAGCACGCTGGGAGGAGAACTACCGCAAGCCCGCGTACCGCGTCCAGCCGGACTTCCAGCCTCTCGCGGGGGCCGAGCTGGCCCGAGCCGTGTGCGCGAACAAGGTGGAGGTGGAGGGCGTGAACCCCGTGCCGGACGAGCCGCTCGCCTTCGAAGGTCTCATCCGTGTGCTCAACGTCTCATTCCACAAGAGCGTGTACGCGCGCGCCACCATGGACGGCTGGATCACGCACTACGACCACCCGGCTGAGTACGTGCCGGAGTCCGGGACCGGAGAGACGGACGGGTTCCGGGTCCGCCTCTCCTTCTCCGAGCCCTACCTGTTCGACGGGGCGCGCATTGATTTCGTGGCGCGCTACGAGACGCCGGACGGAGAGTTCTGGGCCAACAATCTGGGCCGGAACTACTCGGTGACCCTGCGGGTGACCTACGAGGAGGAGGGGCCGCGAACGCGCGGCGGCGAGGAAGCGGAACTCAGAGGGATCCTGAAACCCCCCAGATACAGGTGGGCCAGGGGGCGGGGCTTACCAGCCTCCCAGTCCGGACCGGGACTGGAAACGGAGCCAGTTAACCTCCCAGTCCAGACTGTAACTGGAAACGGAGCCAGTTAACCTCCCAGTCCAGACTGGGACTGTAAACAGAGCTAATTAATCTCCCAGTCCAGACTGGGACTGTAAACAGAGCTAATTAACCTCCCAGTCCAGACTGGGACTGTTAAGTGTAGGACTGGAATTAGATTAGATTTTGGGTTAAGGTTAAGGAAGTTGTGGAATTCAAGACACCCGCTCCACATTGTACTGTTTACACATTTTGGGAGACACATGACATATTTACAAAAACAGAATATCTGCAGTTACTGCACTAATACATACATACATATATATATATATATATATATACACACTATACTGTGTGTGAGTATATATGTGTGTGTGTTAAATTAAGCACATTAACTATAATTCTGCATCTAAATTACTGCTGTTTGACCAGAGGGGCTGTAGATGCAGTAAAACTGATTAAATGCACAGACCTGAGCTTCTGGCGTGGCCTAAACGTCCTGCTCTCCTGAGTTTTTGCCGGTGCCGATAAATGTCATAAATAAGATAATATAAGATCAGATAAGATAAACCTAAATCCCACAATTTGCTTTGTCACGGCAGAACTTAAGAGCAGCGAAAATTGAAAAACAATAAAATCTAATAAAATACTATACCAACAGTACAGTATAAATTTACACTATACAATCTAGAAATATGAAACATGGAGATCTGTATTGTAATATATATATATATATATGTGTGTGTAAACTAAATGTAGACATAGGCAAGTTGTATGTATGTGCACAATGAGTATATGTATGTATATACAGAGTGGATATATAAGTAAATATAAGAACACTGTAGATACACACACACACACACACACACACAGAGTTACACAATGGAGAGACAGGCATTGACACTTATTAGAATGAGTTTTAATGCACTGATTTTAAGTAGTGCGACTCTGCTTTGGCTTTGGAAGGAAAGTGCCGCGTTTCCCACGCACTTGTTTATCTGTGGCAGCCCGTCAGCATCGAGTCCATTCAGGCCCACCGCTTTTTGACAGGTCGGCAAATTTTGTCCCCACCAGTGACACGATCTCCCAAGGTCAACAAGTGTGCCCCCCGCCGCGGACACAAAAGCAACCTATTATAGACCTATTATAACTTTTTTTTTTTTTTTAAGTGAGTTTTGCATAATAGTTCCCCTTTAAAGGGCCCATATCTGTGCCTCTAATTTGCAAACTTAATGTGGGATGTTTTGAAAATTTACAGCATTAAGATGCCTCACTCAGCAGGCCCTCAGACTGCTTAGACTGCTGGGCAGCCAATCAGAGCAGAGCTCATTTACATGTGTCAGTCGTGTAGTAAGGGAACCTGTTTTTATTCTAAATAGTTAAAGAGAAGATATAAGGTTTAAGAGAAAAAAGGGATGAGAGAAAGTAATATACATATATTATATATTAAACAAATAAGAGTTAAAATATAAAATATAAGGTAGTAAATACAATAAAAAAGCAGGAATAAATGAGCAACAGCAGGGGAGAGACTGAAAAGACTCTGAGCTGCTTGGAGAGATGATCCACTCCTGGGAAAAATTAAATGTAGGACACGACTCTCCGCCGGAAATCTAAATAACTGGGAACACACACACACATAAACACACACACACACAAACATAAACACACACATACACACACACAAACATAAACACACACACACACACTTAAAACACACACACTTAAACACACACACACACACACAAACATACACATACACATAAACACACACACATAAACACACATACATACACACACATGAACACACACACACACACATACACACACAAACATAAACACACACAGAAACACACACTTAAACATACACAAATACACACACACACATACACACACACACAATCACACACACATACACACACAAACACTCACACACAAACATATAAACACATGCACACACTCACATATACACACACACACACACACACACAAAAACACACACATACACTCCAACAACACCCCTCCAGAGAACGGCAACAATCCCAAAGGGCTCGAGGGGTTCGAAAATAGGACAAGGGGGGTGTCACTTTCAGCCCTGGCGTCCGCGGCCCTCACACTTGACCTTTCCGCAGGGGTCGCTAGGGAAGTGCAAAAGTTAGTGCACCCCCTGTCAAAACGACAGTACACACCCTCTTCACACACACACTTCTGCAAAACACATGCACTTACTCACTTTACTTTCTGAATTTATCACACAGTGGGGAGTGTGAAAAAGTTTAGGCCTGTTTTTTTACCCAGCTGTTTGTTCAACATACTCGGCGTGACATTTTAAATGTGGATGTGTTCTCATTGACACCAAAATCAACAAAAAGTGACTTTTGCATACAAGTGTAGAGTCAACTAGTGTACAGTCAAGTAATTATTAGACAACTAGAGTACTATTACATATATATATATATATTAGGGCTGTAAAGCGATTAATTAAAATTAACTAGTTAATCGCAAACCTGGGGAAAAAATAATCGCAATTAATCGCGATTAATCACAATTAATCGCAATTCTAAATGAACCCAATATATAATGTATAATAAACACACTAAGTCATCAATTTAACAAAGAAGGCTTTGTTTATTTGTTTTTTCCTAACTCTGTCACACTTTTAAAAGCTGTGAGATAAAAACAAAACTTACTTTTGAATAGAAAATGCATAACATCTTCAAA